>JAOVVH010142818.1:0-15258 GCA_028566435.1 Scorpiodoras heckelii | reverse complement strand
AGGCCCTACACCATACTAATAAATTATTGTGGTCTAAAACCAGGTGTTTCAGTTTCATTGTCCAACCCCTGTACATTCTGAATGAAGAATACATTTTCATTTTTCATACTTGAAGTCTCATTAAAATACTTTACTTGCTTAATAATGTGTTTGTTATTACCTCAGAGTATAAAACTGTAGCTTTTTTTCTTTTTTTTGTACTGGCCCAGTATTTGTGTTTGCTGTGTTGTCAACACAGATACATAATCTACATACCAGAAGGTGTGTTTTCTGTTAAATATTCATCCCCACCTAGATAATCTGTGCTGCTTAATTGAATAGAAGTGGGTGTTTCTCCCTGAAAGTCTCTGAGTCATATGGGAGGATACAGGCGTGGACACTTTTTTTTCTCTCTTTTGGAAATGTATTCTTAAGAGGGTTTTTTTCCTGGATGGAAAGATGTCATGAGACGGAATTTGCAGGTTTGGCAGGGTGACCAAAGCTGTGTGATTGAAGTTAAACCTGTTTGTTGGCTGTTGAGGTGTCTGCTTGCCTTAAAGATGCCTCTCTTAAACAGCCAATGGATAAAGGAGGTAAACATAGTCATAACGCTCTGTCTCTGGTGCACTATCAACATGGAAAGTCAACACATCCAGCTCTGAAACAAAATTCAGCACGGTCTTAACACAAGGTCAGGTAAGACTACTTTATTTGCCCTTTGATAACTTTGTGCTCTAAATAGAAGTTCTTGATTAATTAGGTCATATTACTAGCAGTATGGCTGACATTCACATAATTATAACAAAGTGTCCTTGTGTGTATGCTTTTGAATTGAAATGAACTCTGGATCTTGAAAATGGTTCTCATTCTATGGTCATAAGATAAACACTCAAAATGGAAAATGATAAGAGGCAGCCAGGAATCTATCATGGATGCTGTTTAAAATTATTAATAATATGTCGTTTTAATGAACACATAGACAGTAGCTTTGTAAAGTGTGTTAACAATTAATCTTCTTATCAACGATGATGTTATTCCCAGAACATATGCCGTGAGATACTGTTAATGTGTTTGCTATCTTACCATATATTAATACTGGAACTAATAGATAGAGATATAGATGACGCAAAGTTTATATAAAGTCCTCTTCCTCCTCCTCCTTTGCAAAAGTGTCAATGCACAGAGTATCCCAGAAGCACCTTTTGCAACTGCACAGTTTTTTTAGACCAGAGGGTGTGGTTCAGTACACATTCTCCTTTGCTCTGGTCAAACCCGTTTTCTGAACCACAACACAAATACCTTAAGGTTTCGGGTCTGTGTTTTGCTCTCACTATAATCCCTGTGTGATAATGCTGAAAGAATGCAGAACATTCACAGAGAAACATAGAAACGTATTCTTGAAATGTTTAATATTTTGAAAATGTTTTTCTTTCACCTTTTTAAATTTTTTTGTCTTGTCCACATCAAGCTGTTGTAGTAAATACACTCATGTCTCATATGTCTCATGACGTTCTAACTAGCTGTGAATTAGTTGCAGTGCTGTAATGATATGTAATTAATATGAGCAGCACAATAAGACAGTTATATAAACAAAATAATTTAATGTTTAGTGCTTGTCTATTTCTTGTTTATGTATCTAAATATAGAGGCAGAAAAAAAGAGCTCTGGATAATTACAAATGTATTGCCATAGGCAGATGAGTAGCTGTGATTCTGGTCTTTTGGACAATATCAATCAATTGACTAGAAAAAAATCTGTGATAAATAGAAAATTAAAAATGTTTTATCTGGAAATGTCTAAACATTTCATAAACAACACAACAACATATATCTATATATCTATATATCTCTATCTATCTATCTATCTATCTATCTATCTATCTATCTATCTATCTATCTATATATATATATATATATATATATGAAATATTTAATTACTGTAAAAATAATGACAGACTAAAGGGTGTCCCAAAATTCGTCATGCATATGGAAAATGGGAAATTGTATCTAAGTGCACCTTTATTTACAAAATATTCATTACAAAATTTTATAAAATATACTACATGTTGGCATATTAAAAATATAAAATATAGTATAAAATATAATACGAGATTTTGCATCTTTCCTATGTACGTCCTATGAGACTTTGGGGACACCCTGTATATAAAATAAGAATTAACAGTTAATGTTTTTTTTTCCTGCTTTGGAAACATTTTTGGCAGTGTGTATTAGAACGGGCTAAAGAAATGGTTTCAGCCATGAAATCTCACATTAATTCTCAATTAGCCTGTTGCTGATGCCCTGATTTCCATTTAAATTGAATTTTCTGTACAACATCAAGGATTTGTTTTGTTTCCTTTCTTTACCTGTTTGTTTTGGGGTCGTATGTTGAACTGGAAGCTGCGTTTTATAATATCTATTGTGAACACTCAAATAAAACTAATATATTTATAAAGAAATACTATAATATTGAAATAACTGATTGACTTCCCTCTTTCTCCTTTACAGGCTTAGGCCTTTCTTCTCTTGTACAAATATGGTATGTATTTTATCATTATCATTTTTCCCCATGTGTCCAATCATATTTTTTTTATTGTAACCCTGTGATGTTAGACAAGAGAAAATTCAAAATTTTTTATAAAAAAACTGCTATTTATTGTCTTAGTAAATAAGCAAATCAGAATTTTGTAACAATACTTGTAAAAGTGTATTAATATTCTTCAGACTAATCATCGAAGGAGCCTATCTGAGGGCATTGTGCTTGAGGATAATGATAAAGGCTATGTGCGTGTCTCTGGAATCAAAACTGAGGAACAGACAGAAGGTAAACTGTAGTTAATGAATCATGTAGATTTAGATATCTTTACAAACTGCACTACCTTTTGTCAGCTAGACCTACCATATAAGTACACACCTGGCCAATTTATCAGGTATACCTACCATATTTGTGCACTTTGTAAGTATTTAGTTAAATCATTGTCCTCCAACTGTTTTTGTGCATAATTTGTCAGTCACCCTGGAAAGTACAAATGGACCACTTAGGATCGAAGCTGACTATATTTTTAATTATATTTTAACACAGCAGTTGCACTAACATAATAATGACATGTTCTTGGTACAAGTGTGTCAGGAACAATACCACAGTTTGGGTTAGTAAATGAGTACAGGTTTTGGCCATTTAGTTTTTGGCTAAATCCACCTTGTTAATGTACTTAGAAACTACAGACAATTTTTTATGCCCAGTTTGTATTAATTATCCTATAGGATCCTAATTCTTTATGTGCTCCGAAATCTAGCAACACTGCCTTGCCTCATACACTTATACAAATACTGCATACCATATTTGTATTACTGTTGAGCTGAGAAAGGTCCTAAATAATATCTGGTCAGCAGTGGTCCTGTAGGTGGCTCCTAGTAATGGATAGATATATTCAAGGGTAGCTGAAAAATTGTCTATACAAACAGAAAGGATCTCCTCCTAATTTCATACCTACATGGTATACTTGTACTGTATGGTGTATAAATGCGTCAGATAAAAACTGTAGGTACAAGGCAGGTGTGCTTTATAAACTAAATAGAGATATACCTACAATGAAAAATGTGATTTAATTCATATGTATACAAGTTTAATGTTGTTGCCATTGTAGGATATGAAACTCTTGGTGCCATGAAGAATGAAGTGCTTGATATACTGCACCTGCGTGGCATGAGCTCCAGTAAAAGCTTGGAAAATTTGGATTCCAGAATCAAAGCTCCAGATGAGGTGTGTAATATACAGCAAGAGATTGGGAATTTTTATAAAACAGAATTAAAGTACCAGATAAGGATGTGGTAAATACATTTGACCTAATGTAATAAATACTAACTGTTAAAAATACTTCTACAGCTACGTAAGGAGTCTTACAACAAGCTTTTCAATACCAAAGTCAAGAGGTTTATTAAAGGAAACCCAAAAAGAAAAAGTCAAGACGATGGCGGCAACTCTCTCGTTGGTCAACTAAGACTGGGGCGGACCAATGCCCCAGACACTGATTTGAAAGGTCCAAGACTAGGAGTGAAATCAGACCTGACCACACCTGATACTCGTGTTAAAGGAGACTTCATGGGGCCAGAGTTTAGTTTGTCATCCCCCAAAATGGATTCAGGATATAGTCATCCTGACATGTCCATTAAAGGACGAGCAAATGACCTTAATCCCAAAACTGGACTTTCAATTCCAAATGTGGACTTGCCATCAGGCAACGTGAACACACCCAGCTTTAAAATGTCCGATTTTGGTCTGTCAGCACATAACATAAGGTCACCTGACATTGATATCTCACGTCCTAAGATTAAGGGAGAATTCAATTCACCAGACATCACAAGCCCAGATCTAAATGCACACACTCTTGTGCCAAATCTACAAAAGCAGCATTTCAACTTTGAAGTTCCAGATGGTGATATAGATGTATCTGGACCCTCAGGAAAACTAAAAATGCCCAAAGGAGGGTTTGATGACCAAGGCATTAAGTTGAATCTCCCAGAAGCTCATTTGAAGGCACCAAAACTGAATGTGAACTCCCCTGATATTGACACTGATGGTCCTACAGGAAAAATAAAAATGCCCAAAGTGAAAACACCCAAATTCAACCTTCCTGGTTTTAAAGGACCAGACACTGATGTGACAGGCGACTTAGAAAAGCCTGTTTTAAGTTGGTCCTCTCATAAATTTGATGCAGATGTTGAGGTTCCTGACATGCACATTGATGGACCCAAAGCAGACTATAATGGCATGACACTTCCAAATATGGACCTACCTTCTGGTAATTTAAAAATGCCCAAATTTAAGATGCCTGATTTTGGACACGTAAAACCCAATGTAAAGGCTCCTGAGATGGATCTCTCTCTGCCTAAAATGAAAGGAGAGATAAATTCACCAAACATCACAGCCCCTGAGTTAGATATTGATGTCCCAAGAGGTGAAATCAAAGGGCCAAAAATTAAAGAACCAAAGGCTGATATCAGAGCACCTGAATTTAACATTGATGCTCCTTCAGGGAAACTGAAAATGCCAAAATTCAAAGGCCCCAACATTAAGGGAGATGTAGTTTCACCAGATATGAATATAAATTTCCCAGAAGCAGATATAAAAGGGCCAAAATTAGACATTAAATCCCCTGATATTGACACTGATGGTCCTACAGGAAAAATAAAAATGCCCAAAGTGAAAACACCCAAATTCAACCTTCCTGGTTTTAAAGGACCAGACACTGATGTGACAGGCGACTTAGAAAAGCCTGTTTTAAGTTGGTCCTCTCATAAATTTGATGCAGATGTTGAGGTTCCTGACATGCACATTGATGGACCCAAAGCAGACTATAATGGCATGACACTTCCAAATATGGACCTACCTTCTGGTAATTTAAAAATGCCCAAATTTAAGATGCCTGATTTTGGACACGTAAAACCCAATGTAAAGGCTCCTGAGATGGATCTCTCAATGCCTAAAGTGAAAGGAGAGCTAAACTCTCCAAATCTCACAGCCCCAGAGTTAGATGTGAATGTCCCAACAGGTGGAACTATTAAAAAACCAAATGTTGATCTAAGGGGACCTGAATTTAACATTGATGCTCCATCAGGAAAAGTGAAAATGCCAAATATAAAAGGCCCCAAATTTAAGGGAGAAATGGGTTCACCAGACATGAATTTGGCTTTCCCTGATACAGATGTCAAAGGCCCAAAGCTAGATGTGAAATCCCCTGATATTGACATTGATGGTCCTACAGGAAAACTCAAAATGCCAAAAATGAAAACACCCAAATTTAGCATTCCAGGTTTTAAAGGACCAGACTTTGATGCAAAAGGAGACTTGAAAGGGCCAGATTTAAGCTTGTCCTCTCCTCAATTTGATGCAGATGTTACTGGTCCTGACTTTGACATTGATGGACCAAAAGGTAACATTGATGGCTTGACACTTCCAGACATGCATGTTCCATCAAGTAAAACAAAAATGCCCAAGTTTAAATTGCCTGGATTTGGATCTAAAGTACAGTCTCCTGAGATGGATCTTTCAGTTCCTAAAATGAAAGGAGAGATAAACACACCAAACCTCAGTGGTCCAGAGTTAGATGTCAATGTTCCAACAGGTAGAATTGAAGGACCAACACTTAAAGAACCAAATATTGATCTAAGAGCACCTGAATTTAACATTGATGGTCCCTCAGGAAAACTGAAAATGCCAAATATCAAAGGCCCCAAATTTAAAGGAGAAATGGGTTCACCAGACATGAATTTGGCTTTCCCTGATGCAGATGTGAAAGGGCCAAAACTAGATGTGAAATCCCCTCATATTGACATTGATGGTCCTACAGGAAAACTCAAAACGCCTAAAGTGAAAACACCCAAATTTAGCCTTTCTGGTTTTAAAACACCAGACCTTGATGCCAAAGGAAACTTAAAAGGGACAGATTTAAGTTTGTCCTCTCCTAAATTTAATGCAGGTGTTACTGGTCCTGACTTTGACATTGATGGACCAAAAGGTAACATTGATGGCTTGACACTTCCAGACATGCATGTTCCATCAGGTAAAACAAAAACACCCAAATTTAAGTTGCCTGGTTTTGGACTCTCAGGGCCTAAGACAAAAAGACCTGAGATGGATCTCTCACTTCCTAAAGTGAAAGGAGAGTTAAACTCTCCAAATCTCACAGCCCCAGAGTTAGATGTCAATGTTCCAACAGGTAGAATTGAAGGACCAACTATTAATAAACCAAATGTTGATCTAAGGGCACCTGAATTTAACATTGATGGTCCCTCAGGAAAACTGAAAATGCCAAATATCAAAGGCCCCAAATTTAAAGGAGAAATGGGTTCACCAGACATGAATTTGGCTTTCCCTGATGCAGATGTGAAAGGGCCAAAACTAGATGTGAAATCCCCTGATATTGACATTGATGGTCCTACGGGAAAACTCAAAATGCCAAAAATGAAAACACCCAAATTTAGCATTCCTGGTTTCAAAGGACCAGACCTTGATGCCAAAGGAGACTTAAAAGGGCCAGATTTAAGTTTGTCCTCTCCTAAATTTAATGCAGATGTTACTGGTCCTGACTTTGACATTGATGGACCGAAAGGTAACATTGATGGCTTGACACTTCCAGACATGCATGCTCCATCAGGTCAAATAAAAACACCCAAATTTAAGTTGCCTAGTTTTGGACTCTCAGGTCCTAAATTAAAAAGACCTGAGATGGATCTCTCACTTCCTAAAGTGAAAGGAGAGCTAAACTCTCCAAATCTCACAGCCCCAGAGTTAGATGTCAATGTCCCAACAGGTGGAATTGAAGGACCAACTATTAAAAAACCAAATGTTGATCTAAGGGCACCTGAATTTAACATTGATGCTCCATCAGGAAAAGTGAAAATGCCAAATATAAAAGGCCCCAAATTTAAGGGAGAAATGGGTTCACCAGACATGAATTTGGCTTTCCCTGATACAGATGTCAAAGGCCCAAAGCTAGATGTGAAATCCCCTGATATTGACATTGATGGTCCTACAGGAAAACTCAAAATGCCAAAAATGAAAACACCCAAATTTAGCATTCCTGGTTTTAAAGGACCAGACTTTGATGCAAAAGGAGACTTGAAAGGGCCAGATTTAAGCTTGTCCTCTCCTAAATTTAATGCAGATGTTACTGGTCCTGACTTTGCCATTGATGGACCCAAAGGTAACATTGATGGCTTGACACTTCCAGACATGCATGTTCCATCAGGTCAAATAAAAACACCAAAATTTAAGTTGCCTAGTTTTGGACTCTCAGGACCTAAATTAAAGGCACCTGAGATGGATCTTTCACTTCCTAAAATGAAAGGAGAACTAAACTCTCCAAATCTCACAGCCCCAGAGTTAGATGTCAATGTCCCAACAGGTAAAATTAAAGGACCAACTCTTAAAGTACCACAGGCTGATCTCAAGGGACCTGAATTTAACATTGATGCTCCATCAGGAAAAGTGAAAATGCCAGATATCAATGGCCCCAAGTTTAAAGGAGAAATGGGTTCACCAGACATGAATTTGGCTTTCCCTGATGCAGATGTGAAGGGGCCAAAATTCGATCTGAAATCCCCTGATATTGACATTGGTGGTCCTACAGGAAAACTCAAAACGCCCAAAGTGAAAACACCCAAATTTAGCCTTTCTGGTTTTAAAACACCTGATATTGATGTTAAGGGAGACATGAAAGGGCCAGATTTGAGCATGTCCTCTCCTAGATTTGATGCAGATGTTACTGGTCCCGATTTTGACATTGACAGACCCAAAGCTACTCTTAATGGTGTGACACTTCCAGACATGCATGTTCCATCAGGTAAAACAAAAACACCCAAATTTAAGTTGCCTAGTTTTGGACTCTCAGGGCCTAAATTAAAGGCACCCGAGATGGATCTCTCATCTCCTAAAATGAAAGGAGAGCTAAACTCTCCAAATCTCACAGTTGATAGCAGGTCACCTGAGTTCAAAATCAATTCTCCCTCAGGAAACGTGAAAATGCCAAATATCAAAGGCCCCAAATTTAAAGGAGAAATGGGTTCACCAGACATGAATTTGGCTTTCCCTGATGCAGATGTGAAAGGGCCAAAACTAGATGTGAAATCCCCTGATATTGACATTGATGGTCCTACAGGAAAACTCAAAATGCCAAAAATGAAAACACCCAAATTTAGCATTCCAGGTTTTAAAGGACCTCACAGTCATGTTAAAGGAGACTTGAAAGGGCCAGATTTGAACATGTCCACTAGTAAATTTGATGCAGATATTACTGGTCCTGACTTTGACATCGATGGACCAAAAGCCAATGTTAATGGCATGACAGTTCCAAATGTGCACTTACCATCAGGTAAAACAAAAACCCCTAAGTTTAAGTTGCCTGATTTTGGACTCTCAGGACCTAAAGTCAAGGCACCTCAGGCAGATCTTTCACTGCCTAAAATGAAAGGCCCAAATCTCACAGGCCCAGAATTAGATGTAAATGTCCCAACAGGTCAAATTAAAGGACTGACTCTTAAAGAACCAAAGGTTGATATGAGGTCACCTGAGTTCAACATCGATGCTCCCTCAGGAAAAGTGAAAATGCCAAATATCAAAGGACCCAAGTTTAAAGGAGAAATGGGTTCACCAGACATGAACTTGGCTTTCCCTGAAGCAGATATGAAAGGGCGAAAACTAGATGTGAAATCCCCTGATATTGACATTGATGGTCCTACAGGAAAACTCAAAATGCCCAAAGTAAAAACACCTAAACTTAGCCTTTCTGGTTTTAAAGGACCAGACCTTGATGTCAAAGGAGACCTGAAAGGTCCAGATTTGAACATGTCCTCTACTAAATTTGATGCAGATGTTACTGGTCCTGACCTTGACATTGATGGACCCAAAGCTAATGTTAATGACTTGACACTTCCAAATGTCCATTTACCATCAGGTAAAATAAAAATGCCTAAGTTGCCTGATCTTGGACTCTCAGGACCTAAAGTCAAGGCACCTAAGGTGGATCTTTCACTGCCTAAAATGAAAGGAGATCTAACAACACCAAACCTCTCTGTCCCAGAGTTAGATATTGATAGCCCAGCAGGTAAAATTAAAGGACCATCTCTTAAAGAGCCAAAGCTTGATATCAGGGCACCTGAATTCAACATTGATGCACACTCAGGTAAACTGAAAGTGCCAAATTTCAAAGGTCCAAGTATTAAGGGAGATATAGGTTCACCAGACATGAATATGGCAGATGTGAAAGGGCCAAAACTAGATCTGAAATCCCCAAACATTGACTTTGATGGTCCAAAAGGAAAAATCAAAACGCCCCAAATAAACACACCAGAATTTAGCATTCCAGGTTTTAAGGAATATGACAATGATACATTAGAATCAGACTTTACATTTCCAGACATGGACTTGCCATCAGGCAATCTAAAAATGCCTGAACTTAAGATGCCAAAATTTGGACTGTCAGGACCTAAATTAATGGCACCTGAGATGGATCCATCCCTTCCTAAGATTAAGGGAGATAATTCAGCTGACTTTAACATCAAAGCCTATAAACCACACATTTCATCCCCAGACTTTGAAGAAGATTTCCCTACAGGTAATTTTAAAATGACAACTCAAAAAGTTGATCTCAAAGGTCCTTACTTAGACAGTGATATGACTTCAGGAAACCTGAAAATGCCCAAATTTGGACTTTCAAGTAATCTGCCAAAAAGCCCAAAACTAAAGGGGCAAATTGATGACATTAATTTAACTCTTCCTGAAGCTGAGTTGAAGAGTCCCAAACTGGATTTGACAGCTCCTGATATTGACATTGATGGTCCAGCAGGCAAATTAAAAGCACCTAAAATACACACATCAACAGTTTGTATCCCTGGATTTAAAGAGCGTGATATTGATGGTGTCTGGGAGAGGCCAGATTTCAGTTTGTCATCTCTTAAGCCGGATCAGATTCATTCTGCTGACATTGGCATTAATGGACCAAAGACCTCTGGCAAAAATATGAACTTCCCTGAAGCTGATATCAGAGCTCCAAAACTAAACATGAAATCTCCTAAAATTGACATTGATGGTCCAGAGAGTAAATTCAAATTATCAAAATTCACAACACCGAAATACGACATTCAAGGATTTAATGAGTCTGATATAAAAACTAAACACAACATGCAAGGGCCACATTTGGACTTTTCTGCAATAGATTCTGAGTTTGGGATTCCTGACTATGTTCCTCATGGGTCAATAACTAATTTTAAAGGTCTCAAAACGGACCTTACACTTCCAGATGCTGACTTGCCATCAGGCGAAGTAAACCTGCCTGCCAGTAGCTTAAATAATCGTCACAAATCTGACATGTATAAAAACACATCATATGGCAGTTTGAAAATTAAGAAAGACTTGGAGTCTTTTGTATCAGACATGGAACTTGAAGTACCAAGACAGTCTTTAAAGGGGTCAAAGCTTAAACTGCTAACACTAGTATGATGGGACGGCTTTTCATACTGATGGTAGTTTTGTTTACCACAGAAAGACAGGTCTTTAAAAAGTGATTTCATGTACTTTGTGAAGAATATATCACTGATGTATTAATATTCACATGTAAATATTTTGGCAAAAACATTTACAAGTAGACACAGAAACCATTATATAGTAACTTTTGTACATTTTGTATGCTTGATTAGTGACACTAGCACTTAAAACAGAACCTTACACGTTCTTGTACTAGTACATTGGGAAAGTGAAGAACTGTGTGGGATTTAAGGATGATTACAATGTATTTGAATATTTTAGATATTGTAATATATTATTGTTAACATGGTTAAATTAAGGTTAATGTTCAAAACCTTCTTCACTGTAAATGGCTAGAATTCTTATCTAGCACGGCAGTGATGATGTATCATTTGTGTGTGCCTCATTTAATTATGTGTATTATACATTTGTTGTATTTGACTAATACTGTTTGAAAAATTATTTTCATAGTGATAACATTGTATCTGATGTTTCAAGGTAAATTCAAAGTAAATTAAATCATTTGTTTATTAATTATTCTTGGCAGAATTATTTTCATATCAACATGCTTTCATGTTAATATGTGGTATTTTAAAACAGATGTAAAATAAATGTTTACAAAATTAAGAGTCAGACCCTGTGCTATTCTATTACTCTAAGTCTATAAAAAATGAAATAAATTTTTAAAAGTGTCAGTCCAAATATACTGGGAAATAGAGTCATTTCAGACAATATACCTTGGTAACATTTGTTTTCTGATAGAAGCAACATGACTTAATTCATGTGACATCAAAAAGCTTGTGGTAAATATCAAACAAGAAGTTGACCCCGAAAGATCTGAGGTTGGAAAATATGAAATTCTCTGGTTCGGTTATTTTAAGGTTATAAAATCGTCATGACTAATATAGTCATGGTCTTGTGGTTAGGGTGTCTGCCCCATGATCAGAAGGTCCTGGGTTCGATTCCTGTGGCCGACAGGGCTCGGCTGAAGTGTCCTTGAGCAAGACACCTAACCCCCAATGGCTCCCCGGGCGCTGGCTAGGGCTGCCCACTGCTCCAGGCACATGTGTTCACTGCCCCCTACTGTGTCTTCACTGGTGTGGCTCACTGCACGGATGGGTTAGATGCGGAGGCTCAATTTCGCTGTGTGCAAGCACAGTGACAAAATGTGTCACTTTACTTTACTTTATATTACACATATTTATGATGCATATACAGTATGCATAAGATGTTCTACTGTAACAATAAAAAATGTTATTTCAAATCATGTAAATACTGTATATTTATGATTTAATGATTTGCCCCAGATTAACAAACATGGATACTTGGATACAAAAATATTACTTACCTTTTGGGACGGTTCTGTTTCACCCCTTCTAACCTGTTGGGTGGTGTTATAGCAGGTTTATATCATGTAGCACATGTGCACACCATCCAGAGAACTCCCACAGCCATGCAATGACAGTAATATACTGTAAGTTCTAGAGATTTATCAATCATGACACTGCCCAAAAGTACCAGCCCAATATTTACTCATAAATGTGTCCCCAAGTCCAACCAGGTTATACAATTTTAGCGTATATTGTCAAGCTAATGAATGGATAACATGAAATAACAGCAATCTAGATGTATTTCATAAATACTGATGGCAATTAAAGCAAAACAGGCTGCAGACTGCGCACAGCTAGCTCTCAAACATAGGCTTATTCCACTAATTTTTACACATTAAATAGTTCATCTCTCCCACGTTCTCAAAAAAAAAATTAACTGGAAATGTGAATAATGAATAATACTCTGTTACTGTTAACACTGTTACTCTGTTAACACTGTTACTGTTTCTCCAGCAAGTAGTGAGTATCGAAACCCAGCAGCTGTATATTAGATCATATTCATTCTCCTGACATTGGTATTAATGAACCAAAGACTTCAGGTATATGTATGAACTTGTCTGAAGCTGATATCAGAGCTGCAAAACTAAACGTGAAATCTCCCGAAATTCACATCGATGGTCCAGAGCCTGATCTAAAAACTAAACACAACCTGCAAGGGCCACATTTGAACTTATCTGCAATAGATTCTGAGTTGGGGATTTCTGACTATGATCCTCATACCCTCTTAAAACAGACCTTACACTTCTAGACATTGATTTCCCATCAGATAAACTCACCTGGCAGAATATTTTATTGATGAATTTAAAGAAGTTTTTTTTTCAGATGTGGGTACCATGGGAATGCTATCAAGGCAAGATAACAGGATGTTTATTCTCCATATACAGTATATTCTAGATTTATATTTATGGCATTTGGCAGACATCCTCGAGAGTGACTTACATTTATCTCATTTATGCAGATGACCAGTTGAGGGTTGGGGGCTTTGGTCAGGGGCCAAAGATGTGTCATTGAGAATGAAAATAAAGGCCTAAACCAATGAAAATATGTCCCAAATTAACAAACGTCATTAATATGGTGCTCAAAAATATATTGTGTGTTGGAGCATTTTTTTACAACCTCTTGCAAAAAGTATGGAATCACCACGCTTAGAGGATGTTCATCCAGCTTTTTTACTTCGTAGCAAATAAATAAATCACAGATATGACAAAGGTATTTTGTTTAGTATTTAAGCATTCTGACTTGATGAAACATAGCTCAAACAAATTGAAATAAATTATTTGAATTAATTGCATTTTATTCTAGATCTAGTAGAGGAAAACACGGACTCATGAACAAAAAAATCGCAGTTAGAACTTTGTTGATCCTCCTCAGACTTTTATGATGACTTTACTAATGAAAAACAATATGGTCCATCAATCTGAGTCCAACCTCCTCTGATAGCAGGTCAACAGATCTGCTTTTGAAGAATTGTCATGGAACCATTTTTAATTTACACCAAAAAGTCGGACTGTTTGCTGGCCACTGAGTTGATATGCGATTCCTGAAGAAGAGCTTTAACACTCTTTGCTCTGTGGCAAGATGCATTATCATCCTGAAAAATGATTTTGTCATCACCAAACCTATGTTCTGTCAATGGAATGAGAAAAGTGCCCAAACTTCAGTGTACACCTGTGCATTGACATCTTGCCTCACATGCAACCCCATATCATAAATAAGAGGGGAAATTTGATTGTTGTCTTCAGGCAGTCATCTTTATATGTTTCATTAGAACACCACCAGACAAAAGTTCCAGCACCATCTCCTTGGCTAATTCTGATTCATGATTCATCACTGGATATCACTTTCACCCAATCATCCACACTCCATGATTGCTTGTCTTTAGCACACTGTAACCTTGTTTTCTTCTCTTTAGGTGTTAGTGCTGGGTTTCATTTGGCTTTTCTATATATAATTCCTATATTACTTAGTTGATTTCTTACAGTTCTGTCTCAAACATTGACTCCTGTTTCTACCCATTTGTTTTTCGTTTGTTTTGTTATTTATTTTCTATTTTCAAGGCATATTGCTTTGCGCTTTCTATCCTGATGCTCTGATGTCTTCCTTGGGCTATCTGTATATTTTCCTTTTATAACCTTCCCATTATGTTTATACAAAATGGGAAGGTTATTTTAGACAATTAAGCTGTAGTATTTTGCCACTGTGTTGGATTTCCTACTTGGAGTTTTGTATAAATCCTTACCATTGCTTCAATTGATAACTCTTTGTTGGGGCCATGTTCCCTTTCAATTAGCCAAGTCCAACAGCTTGTTAAGGTCTGTAAGCACTCTCTTTTAACTGCAAACTCATTTGCACTTTTAGACTTGTTCTGGTAATTGCTTTAGAAATGTAACTTACAAGGTGATTCTATCATATTTCTCTAAACCTTGAGTGGTTCCATACTTTTTGTGATCACTCCAATTCATGACAATAAAGCCCTTGTGAATGCGCTTGTGTGTTTTCCTGAGAAAAAATAACTTTTGACAGTCAAACACCTAGAACTCAGGATAGCTCTTCACCAATTTAGTTTATGGATGGCATCAGGTGTATTTGGCACAATCTGCGCTGTTGGACACAGTCGGAACAGTCAACCTTGCAAAACCTACCTTATGTACTATGGTTGCTCTTTAGGCCTGCATCCAATGAGTTTATGTTTAAAACATATTAGTGCTGTCACACAATCAATTTTTTTAATCGCGGTTTTAACAAACATTATGATTTGTGTTGTAAATGCAGGTCGGCATCGTAGGACTATTGAAAATGTTGTTGCCGTTTATCACTGGTCTATTTTAAGAGAAACGACTGTTGAATTCTGCCTCATTATTCACTC
>JAOVVH010142809.1:0-15262 GCA_028566435.1 Scorpiodoras heckelii | reverse complement strand
TTCATCACTCACCTCAGCAATAGACCTCTCTCCACAGTCCCTACATGCTGACCCTGCCTCTGACTCACTCTCACTATTAATCTCCTATGGCAAGAGAGATCCAGATGGATTAATCATTGTTTTTTTCTATCAACATCTGAAACAAGTGAGCTTAAAAAGGTAAGAAATTAGCAGGAAATAAATAAGAAATGACATATTCACTCTTGTTTACAATGGTATTTGTATTCTCCATTTGCTTCTGCTATTGTTTCTCAGTCGCTTTCTCTCTGTTTATTTTTGCAGTTCCCAAGCCAGAGCATGGTTCCCTCCCTGTTTTCCCGTTGATCTCTCGTATGCCTTGGATTTATTACCTGTTTGCTTTGTTACTTTGTTTTTGCCCTTTTTCATGCTCTATACTTGTGGTTTTCAGTTTATACTTGAACTTGAACTTAAGCACGAACCATTTGCGATTTTGTCTCCCCCTGTGTGCGAGAATAAATACCACTGCATTTGACGCCGTCTCTAGTGTGGGATCACTACACACTGTTTTATGCAGAAAATACTGAAACTCTAAAATGCTAAACTCCTAATAACGTTTTTGGATGCAATCATTTTATACTTGCTGATAAAATTACTAAACTCCCAATAAACTCTACTGATGTGATTATTTCATTCTTGCTGATAATCTAGAATGATGATGCTAGTAGCCTAAATTAGGCTACATAAGTATTCTGGTCACTGCAATTTCAAATCACAATAGGGACTCAATAAATATCATCAGAGCGGACTTGGCCTCATTCTTGGCATTACAATATGGTACTGTCGAAAACAAATCAATGATAGTTTTTATGTCATCATTGAATTTGGATGAAATGATGGCTAACATTAAGCTAGCTGACAGATATCCTAACACTGACTAGCCAGCTAACTGCACTAACATTTCGATTGAGAAAAAAAACCTGTGCTCTGGGGACATTTTGACTTACTTTCCGCTTCTTTGTAAAGAATTTCCTTTTGTCCATTGTGTCTGGGGAGGGAGCAAATATTGCATACAATTGATCATCAACCAAGAATACCCTACTGTTACCTAAAGTAAATAAAGCAATGCTTACTCCTAATATTTCATTGTTTAGTTGAACATTCATTTAACGTGCGGCGGTTTGTCGTAGGCAACCCGGAAAACCCGGAGTGGACTTTCAGTGGTATGTGTTTTCTCCTATCGATCAAGTGGAATGGATTCTTTCACGAAGCAACAGAAACAGCGCTGGGTGAACTAATATTTTATGTTAAATATGGGGTAGTCCAAAAAAATAATTATGAAATAAATTTTTTTAATCGCACGTTAATCGTGGTTTTTATTACAATTTTGATGCACGTTGTACATGCAGGTGTAATGACCCAATACGAGTAGCTGGAGACAAGTGCAGTTTTGTTGTTTGCACATGGACAATATGAAAAACACAATAAACATAAATGAGGCAAAACAAAATGGGGAGGGGACAAAAACCAAAACATAGGAATGTTGAACGCTCAGAAGATGAAAGGGACAAATGAAATAGGGGGCACTCCAACACTAATGAGTCTGTAAAAACATAGAGAACAGGGGTTAGGGATCTAGAAAAAAGGCAGGCAGGAAGCAAAAATGAGAATAGCTAAACAACAGCACTAGGCTAGAAAAAAATGGGCAATTTCAAAGTCCACAAAACACAGAATATAGTAAAGAAGAGGCGAGACAACATGAAGGGCATAAAGCGTTGCTGATCCACGATGGTGAAACTTTTTATTTCTTCATATGTGACTCATTGCGTGTGGGATTGCCTCCAGGTGGAGGCAATTACTGGAGCACTATGGGTAATGTAGTTTGGCTCCATACTTTTAACCTGGGGCGACTTTGGTGCCTTCTTGTGGCCGTGGTCATGACTGAAGCCCCCCCATTGGGCTAACTCTGTGAGCCCTTTCCTTCTTTTTGGGTCTACCTGGATTTCGTGGACCTGGCTTACTGGGGTACCTTCTATGGAAATCTTCGATGAGGATGGGATTCAGACTGTCACTGCTATGACCCAGCTGTTTTCCTCTGGCCCGTACCCCTCCCAAGCCACGAGATACTCAATCTTGCCTTGGCGCCTCCTGGAATTAAGGAGTTCTTTGACTGAGTATGTTACATCACCTGATATGCTTGTTGATCCTGGCTCTGGCTGTTCATCCTCCTGTTCATCCAGGGGACCTCGTTGGACTGGCTTGAGCTGGCTAAAGTGAAACGTGGGGTGAATCCAGCTATGACGTGGGAGCTGGACCCTGTAGGAGACATCATTAATATGCTTAATTATGGGAAATAGACCGATATACATTGGGCTCAGCTTCTTGCATTGGGTCGAGTTGCATAATGTTTTCATGGCCACCCAGGCTTCCCCAGGCTTAAATTATTGGGTCTTTCCTCTTCGTTTGTCCACAAATCTCTTCATTTTGGTGACTGCATGGGTGATTTTCTGGTTGGTGGGGGCCCAAACTATTTCACTCCTTTTAAACCAGGAATCAACTGCAGGGTTCTTTGTGGGGTTGGCGTTCCAGGGGTACAGAGGTGGTTAATAGCCCAAGACCACCTCAAAGTGTGTCAGGTTAGTGGCCTGGGAGTTCTGGGCATATTCTGCCCAGGGGAGTTACCTGGACCAATCTTGTGGCTGGTGCTGACAGAACAGATGGAGGAATTTTGTCAGTTCTTGGTTTACACACTCTGCCTATCCATTGGCTTGAGGGTTATACCCTGAGGTGAGGCTTACTGTGATGCCGAGCTTGTCCATGAAACCACTCCAAACTCTGTAGTTGAATTGGGTGCCCCAGTCACTGACGATATCCTCTGGAATGCCAAAATAATGAAATACTGTCTGAAACAAAGTCTCTGCCATTTCCATGGCTGTGTATAACTTGCAATTGGGATGAAACGAACTGACTTATAGAACTGATCCATGATGACTAGGACGGTAGTATGACCTTGAGAAAGATGCAGGTCCATGACAAAATTGAAGGCGATGTGGGACCCTGGTTGTTCCGGGACAGGCAGGGGCTGGAGTTTCCGGCCGACAGCATTCTGGGTACCTTGGCCTGTGCACATATAAATAGATAACGAGATAAACTTTTGAACATCCAGACTCATACTTATACCAGTATTTATACTAGTACTTATTGTGCAGGAGGTCAATAGTGCGGCGGGTGCTGGGGTGGCCCACTCCAGATGTGACATGTGATGAGGGAATTACGGAGAGCAGTGGGAACGAACAGAAGGCCTGGGGGACACTGGCTGTTCATCCTGGGAGGTTGCTGCACCTGGATTTGTTGGATGAGTTCCCAAGCAATGGCATTGATAAATTTTGATTTGTGAGGGAGGGGCTCCTGTTCCTTGGGGTCATCCTCTGGTTCATACTTCTGGGAAAGGGCATCTGCTTTTCTGTTATTGGACCCTGGGTGATAAGACAAGAGAAAGTAAAAATGCATAAAATATATGGCCCACCTGGCTTGACAAGGATTTAATCTCTTGGCTGCTTTAAGATACTCCAAGTTCTTGTGATCAGTGTAGATGATAACAGGGTGCTTGGTGCCCTCTAGCCAATGCCTCCATTTTTTGAGGGCTAACTTTATGGCAAGGAATTCTCTGTCCCCCACATCATAGTTTTGCTCTGAGGGGGTCAACTTTCTTGAGAAGTAGGCCACTGGATGCAGCTTTGGGCGGCCTCCCTGTCTCTTGGACAACACTGCCCCCAATCCCCTGTTAGAGGCATGCACCACTAGGATGAACTTCCGAGTGGGGTCAGGTTGCTTAAGAACGGGCGCAGTGGTAAAGGCCTCCTTGAGTCTATCGAATGTTTTGGAGGCTTCCAAGTTCCATTTAACACTTTGGGGCCTGAAAATCCGAAGATCTTTGGCCCGCAGATTCTCTGCCCCGTAGCCCACTTCCCTGCTGTGAGGCGATTAATGTCCATTGTTTTAGTAATGACGCTGAGTGCGTATGCATCACCGACCCCCACATTTACAGAAACGTGAAAATACTGAAGCTGAAGTCTAGCCAAATGCAAACGCATGTCTCACAAAGCAAAGGCAATTTATCTGTATTGTAAGTTTCATAAACATATTCAAGATGTACATCAAGTATTATTTTTAGTGGACACATACTACCGGAAGTGCAGAACAACGGTAATTTCACTGTATCCAGCAAAAAGTTAAAACATCTACAGGTTCCTAGAAAAAGAACAGCTTCAATTGCTTTGTTAGAAATCGCGTTTGCGTGTTTTATACTAATAATAACACAGATAATACAAAACATAGAGAACAGAGGTTAGGGATATAGAAAAAAAGCAGTCAGGAAGCAAAAATAAGAACAGCTAAACAACAACGCTAGGCTACAAAAATGGGCAATTTCAAAGTCCACAAAACACAGAATATAGTAAAGAAGAGGCGAGACAACATGAAGGGCATAAAGTGTAGTTGATCAGTGATGGAGAACCTCCTTAGTGTCTTTTTATACATGGCTTATTAACCTGTACGTGGGATTGCCTCCAGGTGGAGGCAATTACTGGGGCACTCTGGGTAATGTAGTTTGGTTCCATAGTTTTAACGTGTCGCTCATTAAACTGAAGTATCATACAAAAATATAGCACACCAAAAAGAACTACAACTTCTTTATTCTCCATTGTTCCTTTCAATCTTTAGCAATGTTTATGACAGCTAACAAGGTAGATCAGTGCACTGTGCATGAGAAGAGACAACCAAAAATACATTACATAGTTAAAATACATTACCCACAGTTCATAGACGATTCATCACATTTATTTCAAAAGTGCCTGAACAGTGTTGCTTGATTTATCATGCTAAATACAGCCGAGTGCTGTAATGACGGCATGATCCGGAGACTGTCCGCTGTTGAAGATGTTGCACCGCATTTCAAATAGAGCTGTATTAGTGAACAAGTTCCCTATGAAGAACATTTGGGATTCTGTACCCTGTGCAGTGTGTACGGAGCAGGGATACATCTTAGGGACAATTGTGATCGGAATGCAGCCTAAAACGAGTAACATAACGGTCAATTTTGAAATGTTTGTGTTTGCTGACGGCGCCGCTGGTTTCCATAATGTAATTTTTAATCTGTGTTAAAATTTTTAGGGGCATAAATTTTTTTCATCGTGATTAATTCTTTAATGCATTAACGCATTTGTTAGTTACTTGGATTCTTATCCATGTGTGTGACAGACTGGGGATAACATCAGCATGCTCATAGATGTGTAGGTGTGTGTGGCGGGAAAGTACAATATTTCCCTCCTAAATGTAGTGAAGTAGAAGTATAAAGTAGAATAAAATGGAAATACTCATGTAAAGTTCCTCAAAACAAGTGTAATACTTGTGTCAATGTACTTAGTTACTTTCTACCCCTGGATACAAATTGTCTAAACACGAAAGGTCCCATGCACTGTGCTCTTTAATAAGAATTCTTTTAAAGTTAATCTGGCCAGGAATATCATCACTGTGTGATTCTAGGTCTTATCTCAGTGAGACAGCCCTGAAGATGTCAGCCACCTGATTATTTATAGATTCAGGAGGCAGTTTATTTGGGTTAACGAAGAGTATATTTAGGCTATTGTGTAGTATGTGTGGCACCCTAGGAAGGTAAGGTGTTGTAAAGTCTGGTCATTTAAAGACTCTTCCGACCACAGCACAGGAAGCATCGCAGGCATGTGGGCAGCTGACACGAGATTACAACATGGTGTTCCTAAACTATTTTGGGCAAATACACATAAATGTGACTCCAAGCTTTGACCAACCTACTTTTTAATTTCCTGTTAATATAATAATTTATGACTACAGTGCCATTTGCATATTTTATTATATTTTATTATGTGTAACGCAAGTGACTAAAAACTAAAGGAATATTCTCTGCCTGACACAAAGCATCAGAGTCTAGTTTATACTTGTCATATTTTTGTGCATGTGCAGAACCGCCGGCAACATGAGCGGAACATTTCACACACTCACCTGTGAAATTTGCGTACATCTTGAAGATTAAGTTCACTGGATGGCATGCCAGAGGAAAACATTCCTGTTAGTCTAGTTTCCAATTCAAACTGTAAAATATGTATTAATTTCGTGCATAAAAACATTAAACAAACTTTACTTGAAAACTTTCTGCCTTCATTGGGACTGTTGTCATGAGTTATGTCTCATATTGAAAATTCTGACCTTATATATTAAAAAGCATATACTCAGCTAGAAAATTTAACAACCAGACATTTCACTAGGTGTTAGAAAAATACCACATGTACGTCATTAAGGTATAACCAATAGAGAGTTAATGTCTATTGTTGCTATGTACGTAATTGTTGATTGAACCAATAGCTCATCAATATGTTAATCCTATCTACGTCATTATCCATATAACCCCTGTTTGTAACCAAGTATGCCTTGAACATTGCATCTGTGCTGTCAGACTGTGTTCCTCTTGCAAGATTAAACTGGTTAAGATTCAATCCTGACTCTCCTCTGTGATTTCTGGGACTAGACTTAAGAGTTTTTCTAACACTAGGTTTGAAGGTTTTATAAACATTAGCAGTAATAGGAAAACTGGTTAGTATTAGTGCTCAGTAAAGGCCCAGACTAAGAGACAAGACTAGTTTTTTAGCAACAGTAGATGGACAGGGAGAATTGACCATTTTATTGCAAAATTCTTACACTTGGGTCACATGTCAAGATAGAGAAAAAAAGCAGAAAAGAGCCGTGACACGAGAGAGCTGAGACACCGAGCTGTGTATATTGAGGCTGAAAAGCTACAAAGTTTATGTTTAAAATTAAATGCTTGTTTTGAGTTCTCCTAACCTGTCTCCTGATGTTATTTATGTTACACTGTTGTTGAATGCCTGAATGCTGACATGGAGTCCTCACCCCTCAGCCATCTAATCCAGTCCCTCGCAGCCATGCATTAGGCCCAGGCGGACGGATTCTGCTTGTTGCAAGAGGACCACGAACACCGGTTCCAGGCACTGCTCGCGGCACAGGCGGAGGACTGGCAGACACTGCAGGACCTGCTGCACACTACCGGTGCTCCAATACCCATCGCGGTGCCCTCGGCATCCATGCCTGCTCTGACGCTACCCAAGATGGGCCCCCAGGAGGATGTGGATCCATTCCTTGAGCTCTTTGAGCATTCTGCGTAGGCTTGGGGCTGGCAGGAAGACCAGTGGGCAACGCGCCTCCTGCTATTATCAGGGAAGGCCCAGCTAGCCACACAGCAGATGCCGGCTGCCAGCATGCTGGATAACCCGGCCCTCAAGTGGGCAATCATGCAGCGGGTCAGCTGGACTCCCGAGCATAACAGAATACGCTTCTGCTCACTGGACTACAGATCAGCTGGCCAGCCTTCATCTTTGGCAAGTAGCTGCACGACACCTGCTGTACGTGGCTCCTCGTGGGGGCTTGCGACACTGAGGGAACCATCGAGCAGGTGGTGCTGGAGCAGTTTATCGCCAAGCTGCCGGCGGGTACTGTGGAGTGGGTCCAGTGCCACCACCCGGTGTTGCTGGAGGAGGCTGTTATGTTGACTGAGGACCATGTCTCAGCATTTCTGAGGATGGAAGAATCCCCCATCATCCCTTCACTCTCTCTTTCTCTCTCCCTCTCTCGCTTGCTCTTCTCCCCTCCACTTCACTCCCCTCCCTTCTCTCACAGTCCTGGTGCTGTGGTGGCATTGGCCAACTCCCCAAAAAACTGGTTCTGCGTATCCATGACCGGATTCCCCAACCCTCCCCTGTCCCTCCTGTGTGTCCCACAGGTGCGGGAGCCCAACCCCAGGGGTGCAGGCAAAAAGCCTGGGCTGGGCTGCTGGCGCGGTGGGGACCCTGAGCACTTCCTATGATGGAGGTTGGAGCAGTGGTCAGGATCCCCGATGACATTCATATACACTGTATGGTAAAATGTATTTAGACAGCTGTTGTGTGCTCCTTCCCCAAACTGTTGACCTAAAGTGTGTATAGGATGTCTTTGTAAGATGCAGCATTAAGATTTTTTTTTCACTGGAACTAAGAGGCCCAAACCTGGTCCAGCATGACAATGCCCCTGGCACAAAGAGAGCTCCATGAAGACATGGTTTGCCAAGGTTGGACTGGCAGAACTTGAGTGGCCTGCAGAGAGCTCAGACCTTAACCCAATTGAACTGGAATGCTGAGTGCACCCCAGGCCTCCTCATCCACCATCACTGCCTGCTAGATACACTGCATAGCATTTAATAAAAATAGTGAAATAAGCATACCAAATGTCAAAATTGCTGCATAAGCTGTTCTTGAGATATTGAAATGTGTCAGTTGCAGAGCAGTCTATGGATGAAATTCGACAAAATTTGGCATGTTTCTAAAGAATGTGGTAGTGATTCAGGATATTGAAGTTTGAACCTTTACATTACCAGATATTGACTTGTGAAGAGCTAGGTTTTATTTCTTTGAATATTATTCACTAGGTGGCACTGCTCCACAAATGACTTTTAATGAGCTAGGGTAATACGCCTCCCATAAAAAGTTCATAATTTCTGGCAAAATGGATTTCAAGCTATTGCCCCAAATGTACCCCATTTCAGAGAGTGCTAGCATGATGGGCAACATTGAAAAAGAGATCATTGTGTCTCAACGGGACTGACCTGGTTAAATAAAGGTTAAATAAAGTAAAAAAAATGCATACACTGTAAAAAAAAATTGCAAAAAAACTGTAATTATCTGGTAGCAGAATCTAAGACCATTTTACACATTAACCCTAACAAAAAACATAACATTTTATATTACAAAAGCACAAGTTTAAATTAACTGTCACAGTTACTTTAGCATGTGTTGGGAAAATGTGCCAATTT
Source organism: Scorpiodoras heckelii (assembly GCA_028566435.1). Taxonomy (NCBI): domain Eukaryota; kingdom Metazoa; phylum Chordata; class Actinopteri; order Siluriformes; family Doradidae; genus Scorpiodoras; species Scorpiodoras heckelii. Next base: position 6,411 of record JAOVVH010142809.1, on the reverse strand, counting down.
TATTATTTTTTTTGTTTAAATACATTAATAAACTATTGAAATAAAAGCATTTCTTTCATTAAATGTAGGCTTACTGTACTTGTTATGTCCGTCACCACACGGGGGTGACAAAAAGCACTTTCAAGAGCTACAACCAAGAACTACAGCACCATAAGAGCCAAGCGTAACTACCTCCACCTGTTGTTCATTTGGCTCATCAGCCTGGATCCGTGCTGGGGATAAAAGGACTCCTCATTCTCTCCCTGGTGCAGATCAACTTCACTTCCTGTTTGAAGATTCCTTGCATCTGCCGACAATATTGTCACAAGTTAAGTACTTGTCCTAGTCGTTCCTCTGATTTTGTGTTACGTATCTTTCGTCCTTCATTTTGCCCGTCTCTCACGCCTTTCCCTTTTGTTTCTATTTTTGCAGTTTCCAAGCCAGAGTGTGGTTCCCTGCCTGTTTTCCCCTGTTTACTCCCGGACCATCTCATCCCAATGGATGAGAAGAATGGAAGACAGCCTTTAGTATAACGAATAAACACTACGAATACTTGGTTATGCAATACGGGCTGTCTTGTGCTCCAAGTGTCTTCCAAAATTTTATTAATGAGATTTTCAGAGACTTACCACAGATACGCCCAGTGTGGACTCATGGTTCTGTAAAAGTGAACGAGTCTGGGCCCTAACTCACCAGTGGCTCTCACGGGACGTGTCCCAGATGAAGAGGGCTGCTGACAAGCGCAGGGGCCGCACCCACAAGTACCGGCCAGGTGACAGAGTTTAGGTGTCAGTCAAAGCCTTCGGAAATCCCATGACCAAAAAGAACTCACGCCTTTCCCTTTTTTTTCTATTTTTGCAGTTTCCAAGCCAGAGCATGGTTCCCTGCCTGTTTCCCCCTGTTTACTCCTGGACCATCTCATCCCCGTTTGGACTCATTCAGTTTTGTTTGTTACTTTCTTTTTTCCTTTTTCCATGCTCTGTTCTTGCTCATATTTTTGCATCCTTTTTAAAGACTGTTTCCGTTTGTGTTTTTGTCACCCCCTGTGTGCCAAATAAAATATCTGCACTTGACTCTGACCTCAATGTGGGATCATTACAGTACTTTTATATCGGGTAAACAGCAGTGTGTAAAGCATCTACAAAACAACTATATAATTTATTCAATGTATACAGATTTTTTTTTGTAAAATCACATGACACATTTTAATAAACAGTTTATTCTTGTAATTTTAATATAATTAATATTTATAAAATTTTAAATTAAAAGGGTAAAACTGTAAATTTTACTGTTGAAAAACTCTAAAAAGAATATTTGTAAAATATTGTACATAGGGGCACACACCTTATATTCTGTATCATACATGTTGGGTTACAACCATGCCAAGTTTTACATGGATTGATAAAATATACATATATGATATCTTTGACCAAATATTGGTGAAATAAAAAATGTAAGAAGAAAAAAAAAAACTCTAGCTGCAGTAGTCATAATAATGCTCTTGTAGTTGAATGTATACACATCTCTACAGCCATGCACCAACATCTAGTGAAAAGCCTTTGCAGAAGTGTGGACACTATTAAAACAGCAATGGGAGACTGATTCTGGAATGGGATATTCAGTAGTGTAGCTTTTACAATATCCGAGGGCTTGTTTACCTCCATGCAGTTTTAAGATGTTGATCATAGGCTTCATGTTTCCTTGCTGTTCATATACCCCTCCAAGGACAAACATTACATGTTGGGTTTGTCTGAGCACAGGAATTGCCTTCACCCTTCCCTGCTGGACCTTGTCCATGAGTTTATATTTACCCAGGAAGAACATCCAGAAATGGTCCCAGCCCACTGTTGTTCTGTACATTTCTATTTTCAAAGGGAGGATGCCCTCAAGAAGAAATGACTAAGGAAAACAAACAATATTAGTATTGTGAGACAGATACTAAAATTCCTGAATATGTTTGCATAGGTAAATTAACAACTCCATCTGCATGTATATTAGAATACTGTCATATTATTGGAATACTATTAGACTGTTGAATACTGTTGTACTTTATAGATTACTACTGCAGTATCATACTGTAAGGAGCCGCGCTGTGCCGTGGTCCAATGCTAGGACTGTGGTAGCATAGTTCTTCCTCTGGATGTGTACTCCAACTCCCAGCAGACCTGGGGGCAATCATGTCCAACAGGAGATACCTGCCCCCCACCTTATTTAAAGGGATTCTGGAGCAGTGCGTCCAGTCACACCTTTGATAATTTTTCCGGTAAGGTACCTCTACGGCATGAGGGATTTGGCTACATTTACTAGGAGTGTAACCATGAGGTAGCGCTTCAGCCTGAGGTAATTTGTCAGGAAATTCTTTTCTTCCTCTCCTACATATACATTGGTTGTCTCTCAGTTTGCGTGCTGACTCTTGCGTGCCACCACTGGTTCAAATCCAGAGTTGGGGTTTTTCCTTCTGCTCATAAGCACACGGTTATCAACTAATTCTTCATGTATTACATATATATATATAGGGATTGGGGTGCCACTCAGGGACCCTTGCCCACCTCCTGGCATTCCAACACCAGCCCCACCCATTCTGCAACCACAGGGCCTTCCCGAGGAACCTATGCAGCTTGGGGGGCACCAAGGCCAAGTTGACACCTGACTCGGTCTCCCAGGTCGGGAAATGGCCAGACTAGGTCTGATACGGGGTATAGGGCCTAGGCCAAACTAGCACCTTCCCATCTGGCATCTCCCTACCGGGATCAATTGGCTCAAGAGGTAATTCGATCTGGTTTCCCATCTCCACTGACTCAGGGGCCGAACGTAATTTTATTGATGAGCAAGTGGTCAGGCAGCTAGGCATAATGTTGGAGAAATTAATTCAGCTGGTATACTTGCAAGTGCTAGACAGGCGACCTGTGGGTCCAGGGGCAGCCACCCACCATACCATGCCGGTCAACCTGCACCTGCAGACCCACACAGAAAAAGTGGCTCTATTTGTCACCAGGCCTCCCCGATTAGGGGTGGTCATGGGCTTTCCCTGGCTACAAATTCATAACCCACAATTTGACTGGCAAACCTGGTCAGTGTTTGTCTGGGCTTCTCACTGTCGGGAGTTCTGTTCAGTCACCCAGGACTGGCAGTCTCACTCAGCCCACTAGCCTGACACCCCTGACCTTTCCTCAGTTCCTGACCTCTATCGAGAAATGGGGGAATTGTTAAGTAAACAAAGGGCTTAGATTCTTCCTTCCCATCGGTCATATGTTTGCACCATAGACCTTATCCCAGGCACCATGTCACCCCGGGGGAGGCTATGGAGAACTATATAAGGGAGGTGCTCGACCTGTGGTTTATTTGGCCCTCATCCTCTCCAGCTGGGGCAAGCTTCTTTGTGGGCAAAAAGGACTGTTACCTATGTCCCTGTGTTGACTACCAGGGCCTTAGGGCTTTAACAACATAATGTTTAAAGATCGATACCCCCGCCGCTCATGTCCACCATGTTTTAGATGCTGCAGCAGGCCAGTATCTTTACCAAGTTGAACCTGTGCAGCACCTACAATCTTATCTGCACTCGGCATGGAGACGAGTGGAAGACCTCATTTATTACTCCCACAGGTCATTATGAATATCTAGTTATGCCATTCAGCCTAATGAATGCCCTGGCGGTCTTCCAGCAGTTAATTAATGATGTGTTGTGTGAGGCTCTAGGTAGGAACACCTACCTCGATGACATTTTAATTTACAGTCGCTCCTTGCCGGAGCATGTTGGTCACATCAGGCAGGACCTCCAATTATTGCTGGAAAACTGCTTATTTGTGAAATTAGAGAAATCCATGTTCCATGCACCATCGGTATTCTTCCTGGGGTTTATTGTGTCCCAAGGCACCCTGCGAATGGACCTGGAGAAAATCAAGGCCGTAACTGAATGGCCCAGACCAACCTTGCTCTGTTTGGTCGAGTGGTTCCTGGTATTCGCTAACTTCTTTTGGTGCTTCATTAAAAACTTGTAGTTTTGGCTCTGTAGTTTACATCCTATCTCAGCGCACTGGCCCCAATAATAAGGTGTACCACTGTGCCTACTTTTCCTGCCACCTCTCCCTGGCCGAAAGCAACTACCCCATAGGGGACTGGGAGTTGCTGGCAATAAAGCTAGAATGGCCACACTGGCTGGAAGGGGCCAAACACCCCTTCCTGGTATGGACTGGTCACAAGAACCTGGCCTATATTCAGCAAGCCAAGAAAAGTAAAGGTTTTTTTTTTTGCTCTGTTGGATTGTCGCCATGGGCACGGCCTAGGTAACACTAAGCAGAGTCTTCCGGAACGTCTCTTCTGTTTTGCCTGTATTGATTTTGTGGGGTTAAGCCATTTTTATTTTAGATTTCTGTTTCAGTTATTTTGTTTCTTTATTTGATTATTTGCAATGAAAAGCATTGTGATTCTTTAGTTTATTTCTTTGGTATGACATTGATTTGCTTTGTTGTCTTTGCTTCCATTGACTTCACCTCAAATTAGGTTATTTCTGTTGGACTTTTGTCCTTTTGTGTTCTTGCTCAGAGAGTGGTTTATCACTCTTTTTATTAGGGATACTGGCCGTAGTAGATTTATTGGGTTAATTGCAGGTTCTGGGTGGTATAACTGCCTGTTATTAATCATTTGTTTGTGTCTCTTATTCTGTCCTCTCAGAGCAATGTGATGTTCCTCTGGCTGACTGGTTACCCTCCTGAGAGATTTCTCCTTTTCACTCCTTTTGCACTTGGCTTGCTGTGTTTGAAGTCAACACCATTTTGAGGTCTTGTGCAGTCTCCAGTGACGGGAAATCTGTATCAGTATCTGAAGCTAGTTTTAGTTGTAGACAAATGATGATACCATATTAAGAAAACCTGCATGGCCAGTAACCCAGTTTATTTTTTTTATGTATTCAAACTCCACTTTGCTATTTTTAAATAGATTTTTAAAATCAAGTTATAAATAAAGTCATGCTATTTATCTTTTTACATGTATTGCCATTTCAAAATCAAGTAAACATTGTACCCTGAACTGCATTTCCCATCTCTGTGCATTTCTGAATGTACCTATGTGCGTTTGGGTTGTACTTGGGTTATATTTCCTGGGGTGAGACTTCCCAGGTGGTGTAGTTGGGTTTAAACTAATTTAATGCTTAAACAAAGGTCACACATTATTTGGCATTTGGTGAAACTGGCCAATCAAGATGCGGCACCTAATATCATACAGACTTTGGGTGGAACCATAATCACAGATGTGCTGATATTTAGTAGACCAGCATGACCTTGAGTGTGATTTTGCTTTTACAGAAGCATCATTTATTAATAAAAAGTAATAAGTGAAAACAGATTATGATTTGTTTCTTTATTTAATCACTTATTTGTCTCTGCAGAAACAAATACTTCTGCAACTGAACTGTTGACAAGCAACACACATTTTCCTGTGCACTAGCTTGCTACTTTGTGTAGGACTGCATAGTACTGCATATATAAATTAATACATTTAATCAAATAAATGCAATAATTTAGCTCAAATGTTATTTGTGGAAATATGTTAAACTTTGTGATACAAACTTTGTTACAAGAACACACATGTGCTACATGTATTTCAAAGGTTTTTTTTAAAGATGTATCTTTAATGTGCAGGGTGTTCCCAAAGACTCCATAGGAGAAATGAACAAACTTGTATTATATATTTATATTATATTTAATATTTTTAATATGCCAACATATACAGAATATTTTGTAATGAATATTTTGTAAATATTGGAACATTTAGCTACAATTTCCCATTTTCCCTATACATGGTGACTTTTGGGACATTCTGTACAATTATAGAGTGTTATGCTCTACATCAGCACTCATGGAATTCCTCTTGTCCAATCAAATTACTTAATCAGAACTAACTGTTGAATAAAATGTTATAGTGCATGATGTAGGAGACATTTTAATTACTTACTGTATCATATTTTCCCTGTACCTAATACATCTTATGTAATCAGCTAATTAACAGCTCTACCTGAGCTAAAGTGGGTGTGTTAGAGCAGGGAAAAACACTACAATGTGTAGGACAGGGGGTTCTCCAGGACTTGCATAGAAAGTAGTATTTTAGATTAGATTTAGATTACTATTATTTCACATTTCCTGTGGTAGCTTAAGTCAGGAACCAATGAGAATGTGCTGCTTAAAAATGTCAATCCAAATATACAATTATCAGGCATAACATTATGGCCAGCTCCTTTTCTCAGCACTCATTGTCCATTTTCTCAGTTCCACTTACCATATAGCTGCACTTTGTAGTTCTAAAATGACAGATTGTAGTCCATCCTGTTTCTGTACATACTTTGTTGGTCCCCTTTATTCTGTTGTCCATTGGTCAGGACCCCCACAGGACCAGCACAGATCAGGTACTATTTGGGTGGTGGATCATTCTCAGCACTGC
>JAOVVH010142807.1:0-24942 GCA_028566435.1 Scorpiodoras heckelii | reverse complement strand
AGAAACAGATGGACTACAGTCTGTAATTGTAGAACTACAAAGTGCAGCTATATGGGAAGTGGAACTGAGAAAATGGAGTGTAGAGAAAAGAAGGTGGTCATAATGTTATGCCTGATCAGTGTATATTAAGTATATTTGTATAGTTAGCATTGGAAAAATGCTGAGATATCAGAGGACACAATTACCATGTGGACACAAATTCATATAATACTGCAGAAATCATGGAAATGAAAAATAACTGTTGCATGAACATCCATGTGTTAGCAATGACTGGAAAATATTTCATCTTCATTTCATTACTGTGCATAGGATCAAGGATCTATTGGGCCTGTAAATATATTGCTCAATTCTCATTTGTCACAAGGTGTAGATTCATTTCCTTTAACAGCATCTGCAATAACAATGCTGACTGTAATGTTTATGTTAATGTGTTCATGCTAATACCTTATTATTTCTATTGTAACTGTTTACTCAGGGGCATGTATAGAGGATGCTTCACATAAAAAAATGTGTTATGGCAGCAGGTATGGAATCAGGCTCAAATCTAGCAATGGGACACGGAGCCGGGAGCAGCAGAAAAGGTCAGCACATGTACCTGCTCCTTATTTCCCAAATCTAATCCCCTCCACCAAGCTTTAAACTCGGCACAATGCAGTCAGACAAGTACCGTTCTCCTAGCAACCGCCAAACCCAGACTCATCCATCAGATGAGAAGCGCGATTCCTCACTCCAGAGAGCACGTCTCTACTGCTCTAGAGTGGCAGTGTGCTTTACACCACTGCATTCGATACTTTGCATTGTGCTTGGTGATATAAGGCTTGGATGCAGCTGCTCGGCCATGGAAGCCCATTCCATGAAGCTCTCTATGTACTGTGCTTGAGAAAATCTGAAGGCCACATGAAGTTTGGAGCTCTGTAGCAATTGACTGCGCATGATATTGGTGACTTCTACGTACTACGCGCCTCAGCATCCGTTGACACCATTCTGCCATTTTACATGGCCAGTTGCTGTCATTCCTAATAGCTTCCACTTTGTTATAATACCACTGACAGGTGACTGTGGAATATTTGGTAGCGAGGAAATTTCATGACTGGACTTGTTGCACAGGTGGCATCCTATCACGGTATTATGCTGGAATTCACTGAGCTCCTGAGAGAGACCCATTCTTTCACAAATGTTTGTAGAAGCAGTCTGCATTCCTAGGTGCTTGATTTCATAAACCTGTTGCCATGGAAATGATTGAAACACCTGAATTCAATGATTTGGATGGGTGAGTGAATACTTTTGACAATATAGTGTATATTGTGGAGTCTGCCACCGGAACATGTGCAATAACTCCCTGATGATGTCACAATGTCATAAGCGTCTGTACCTTATCTGGACACAAAAAAACATAACAAATACTTTTAAAATTTGGCACAAGATTGTTAGGCAGTATAAACTAAGAAGAAAAAAATAAAGATTACTTTGCTTTGCGTATGTGTCAACATTAGCAGTGGTAGCTCAGTGGTTAAGATGTTGGACTACTGATTGGAAGGTCAGGGGTTCAAATCCCAGCACCAGCAAGCTGCCTCTGTTGGGCCCCTGAGCAAGGCCCTTAACCTGCAACTGCTCTGCTGTATAAATGTGATAACTGTAAGTCACTCTGGATAAGGGTGTCTGCTAAATGCCATAAATGTAAATGTAAACATTCAAACCATGTAGGATTGTTGGAGAAGTACAAAGCTACAAAAGGTACATGTATCCCAAGGAAACTCTTCTCATTTGTAAGAAATAATTTCAATTGTTTTACATTTGTCCCTTCAATGGCTTTGCGTAGCAGACACATTTTTACAATTCTTTTATCAGCAACCAAGAAACCAAGGACCCAGAACTGGCTTACTGTTGTTTCAGAGACTGATGAAATTGAAAAAAATATGGTTGAAATAAGCTGACTCCACACTACAGGAATTTCAAATCTTAACTGGTTTTAAAAATGTGGGAGACCACATATACTATAATAACAGATTTTAACTGATTTAAATCTTTTAATTCACTAGATGATTTTGTCAAGAAGCATGACCAAACCTTGGTGAATTTTCAGAGCAGAGATCTCACAGAATCTCATAAGATCAAATGTGTTTCATAGCAAACAAACCTGGGGGTGCTCTGTTATTATCAGCTGCTTGCACTTATGTGCACTGTTTTGCAACAAGCTAACATTATTAAAAAAAAAACACATCACGTGTTATTATGTGTTTTTTCAGCACATTATTATTATTTTTTTTTACATCTGATTGGTGACACTATCCAGTTCCTTTCAGACCACAAGCATTTTTGACTACACAATCTTTTAGTCCAATAATCAGTTCAGTTCAGTCTTAAATCGGGCACAGGAGGAGTAAATCAGTCCCAAAGTCAGCCTGAAAAGATCTATGAAATTGCTAGGGGACCTCCTGTGCACAGCCTTCTTCAAGTTATTCCATATATTTTTGTTAAGATTTAGATCTGGGGTGTGACTGGCCCATTCCAAACCACTGATCTTTTCCCAGTAATTCATTTGTTGACCTGTATTTGTACTTTTGGTTATTATTGTGCTGGTTATTTATCTTTTTTTCCTTATTTTTCAGCTGTCTAAGAGACCTGCTGATTTTGTGTCAAAATACATTGGTATTTGAAGCTATCCATGATTCTTATATCTTGATCTTGTCTGGCAGTCTGATGGACGAATATGGTTTTGTCGAATGCCCGGAGAACTTTACCTGCCTGACTGCATTGTGCCAACTGTAAAGTTTGGTGGAGAAGGGATAATGATAATGCTATGGAGTTGTTTTTCAGGGGTAAGCCAAGGCAACTTATTTCCAGTGAAGGGAAATCTTAAGGCCTCAGCCTACCAAGACATTTTGGACATCTGTATGCTTCCAACATTGTGGGAACAGTTTGGGGAAGGTCTTTTTCTGTTCCTGCATGACTGTGCCCTAGTGCACAAATCAAGGTCCATTAAGGAAGAACTTGACTGGCCCACACAGCACCCTGATCTCAACCCCATCGGACACCTTTGGGATGTACTAGAATGGAGATTGTGGGCTAGACCTGTCTCACTTCACAAATGCTCTCCATATTAATGCCTATGGATTTAGAATGGAATGTCATAAAAGCTCCTGTAGATATAATGTGTAGGTGTCCAAATACTATTGTCCATATAGTGTATTATAGGCAGCCAGCGAATTCTTGAAGTTAATGTGCTGGATGCAGGAAAATGGGCAACTGTATGGATCTGAGTGACTTTCACAAAGACCAAACTATGACGGCTAAATGTCTGAACATCTCCAAAATCGCAAGTATTATGGGCTGTTCTTGGTAGGCAGTGGTTAGTACCTACCAAGGAATCACAACCAGTGAACCGGTGACAGGGACGTGGGCGCTCAAGTCTCACTGATGAAGGCCGGGATCTAAGGCTAGCCTGTGTGGTCCAAACAGAAGAGCTACTGTAGCACAAATTGCTGAAAACAGTCATGCTGGCTACGCCAACTTTCACTTCCTCAAGGAAATACATGATGCCGTAGTTCTTCAGTTACTGATTGATTTATTCTTCTTTTGTATGTATTGAACATCACTGTCATTAAATCCATTAAATCCACAACTGTTTGAAATGGTTAACAATATACAGAACAAGCACACATTCATTATCACAGTGCAAACCCAAATAGAAATGCACATGTGGGAACAGAAACATCAATAAACATACCTCGCTGTCTGCTCAGAGCCAAGGGGGAATGATTCCACTTGAAGTAACAAGGTTTAACAGGTAATATATATCTTGGCTTAATAGAGAAACTTTTCTTAAATTTTAAGCGGAGTATAGACTTTTCCCACTTCATATTTCTTCTTGGGGACAAACATAACATAAAAAATGTACACAACATAGCACATAACATAGCCTAGTTCCTACATAATGTTGATATAAGACAAATCAATATAATCAATAGAATACATTAACTAGAGAAAGTTAAGAAACATACATAAAAATGCCATGAATGATATTTAGGGCAGTTAACACCTACCAGATCAGTAGTTGTGATTTCATTCCACAATTTAATCATAACTTCACATAAAACTATTGTATATTTATGAAAACAACAGCCATAAATTTTTTCTGCTTTAAGTAATATAATGTTTTTGTACAGATCTATCAAGATAGACTGGTTTTGAAGTACATTTACCCTGATTATCTAAGGTTGAGTCACTAATTCATAGCTTTACCTTTCTGACTCTTCCATCTGTGCTGGGGCACACTTCTGTCACTTTTGCCAATCTCCACTGATTTTGTGAGGAACTGTCCTCTTCAAGAATGATAACATCAACTTTTATATTTCTTTTCTCCCTTTACCATATTTGTCATTGCTGAAGATTAAGAAGATACTCCTTCTTCCACCTTGTCCAGAATGAATTTGCCATGAATTGCACATGGCACCATCTCTTGCATAAGTATAGATCCTGGCTCACAAATTGACCAGGAGAGGGTGAAATTATGGAAGACTTGAGAATGTGATTTGGCATAAGAGGTTCAAGGCGGGTACTGATTTCAAAACATGTTTACTGTTAGAAATTAACCATGCTGCAGAGCTCTCTCACTTCTTGATGAGCTAGATTGCGTCAGCATCAGACATTATGCTTGTCAGTCCACTGTGAACATAAAAGTTCCTTTGAGGGAATTTGACAGTGCTTTGGATAAACTGATCCTACCCTCCAGAGGCTTATTGTTTAAGACCAAATTTAGTACAGCTGGGGGAGGAGGCTACCCCAAATAGGTGGACTTTCATTTGAAAAGTTGATTGTGGAGAAAAAATCAGTAGTATCAAATAACAAAGTAAAATCAATAAGTAGTCTTGGTCTTCAGGCTGTACATGGAACTGATGGAATATTCATTCCACATCACACATAATAGCAATTGGGCCAGTCAAAGACAACATTTTTCTTCCCAGGGTTTTGAGGGTGGTATACTACGTTGTGTGGAATGTTCCAGACTGGTTTTTTATTGAGTTCTTCCTTTTGAACCTTTTCTGCGCTGCCCCAGATTATAATGTTTTTCATGAAGTTCATGTAGTCAGTGCAGTATTTCTGGTCTCTCTTGAGCTTCCTTTCCAAGAACATTAGATGCTGAATGGCACAGAACGTATAGTGGGATAGATTTGGTCTATCTTGTTTGACAGATAAGGGCATTTCTTAATGATCATCTTGCTTGTGTTTAATTCCCCCTTTCAGGTTATGTAAGAAGTGGAGAATTTCCTGAGAAAGAATTGCCTCTTCCCCAACTCTTTCACTGAAATCAGATTCCAACACCTTAATTATGTCACTGGGAGCGATAATTATTTTAGTCTGAGTCTTGCAAACATAATGAACTTCACTTTTGATCTTGAATACTAGTCTGGGTTTGGGTGGTATTTGCCTTACGATTAATGATGACTTACTCCAGTTGCATCACCATAGTACTCATGGCTCATCATAATTCACTATGCTCCAACCTAGGTCAGTTTTCTGTATAAATTTTTTTTTTCCCTTCCACATATGACTTCTAGCCAGCGGCATAGGGCACAAGGAAGGATCAAGCCTAGACAGGGTGCCAATCCATCATAGGGCGCACACACACACACTAAGGGCACTTTAGAGACAACAATTAACCTAATATGCATGTCTGTGGACTGTGGGAGGAAACCGGAGTACCCGGAGTAAACCCACACAGACACGGGGAGGACATGGCCTCTACACGGGGAGAACACAGACCACTCCACCCAGGGATTGAACCTGGGACCTTCTTGCTGAGAAGCGACAGCGCTACCCACTGCACCACCGAGTCGCTGCACTGTAATCTTCTTAGTGGAAAATAAACCTCTTATTTGCAGGCCCTTGACTATTTTACAAGGTTCAATTATCCCCTTTGATGACATTGTTGATAGTTTTAGCTTCACTTGCTCTCTGTTGACATTTGGCCCTTAAGCTACTTCCTCAAGAATGAATGAAGAGCCACTTTGTGAATCTAGCAGAGCATAAACAAGAAATTCCTTGTCAGAATCAGTTGATGATGACATATAGAACGGTACTATTTCTGAAGTCTGAATACTACTGCCATCGTGTAGAGCACTGCTGTAAATGCTTTCATTAGTGTGTAACCAACTGGTGACCAATTCTTTTTTTGGGTCATTTCTCCTCCCATCCTATAGGGGTCATAGGAGAGAGTGTTATTTTCAGGGTTTTATAGAGGTAGCCAGGCAGGAAATAGTTGAGAGTTGACCTTTAGGCACATGCTCTCTGCTGGTAACTCCTTCTTGAGAAGGCAATTGTTTTGAAGCTTATTGTAAGTATTTTCTTCCTTTTTCCTTTCTGTCTTTGTGTTAACAAGTGTGCCTTTGCCTAGACTTGCATATAAGGTACCAGTGCATGTATTTAGTGCTATATTCTAAAGCTAAATGCTAATGTTATAATGCTAACAGCATGGTAACTGGGGGACTCACTTTTATCCTCTTATACAGAAGGAGCTCATGTTTTCTTTCATCATTGCTGTGATCTTGTGGGGAGAAAAAAGACTGTTTGGATGTTTGCTGTGATGATTAAGACCAAACTTTACTGGCAGCTAACTAACTGGCCTTCAACCCTACATCTGCAACAAGCTACATCCGCAACAAGCTACATCCAACATAAACAACTGGTGAAACTGATGAAAATTGGTGAGACTAATTTATTTTTTTTCCTTTTTGAGGATACCACAAGGACTTGATCTAAACTAAATAGCTTATGGACACCAATTATCCAAGATTAAGGACTATGCTCTGAGAGTTGGTGTTATTTATGGTTATAGTGTGATATTTTTGATTTGTTGTTTGACTGTTTTGATTTTTGGTTTAATTGTTTATTTGTTTATATGTTTGTTCATTGTTTTGAGTTTATCCTTTTTGGTGGTATTTATTAACTAACCCTCTCTGAAGTAGATAAACTTTGTTACAGTTACTTCCTGCCTCATGGGTCTTCTATTCAATTCTTGATTTTCCCTTTTAGCTGCTTTGCAAATCCAAATAAGGGTTTCAACTCAGATGGTAACTCCATCATGATTTGTAGCTTTTTCCCTAGGGAGGGTCACTAGGCAAAGGGTTACAAAGTGGCACCCAAACAGGGACCGTCTGGATTGTTGACTCTTAACTAACAGTGTTTAATCTGTGTCTCATATGCTATGGCAACCCAGCAATCAGAGATGGGGGATGGAACCTCACCTCCGCTAGATTTCATGGCTGGACCATTTGTCACCTGAAGGGATGAAGTCAGTGAAATTATTGACACCTTGAGCCATCTTTACATTGTGTCAGATGAGGATGAAGATAATTCAGTTGACCAGGAGGAAGCTCCCAATTGGCCATTACCCCCTCCACCTCCACCTCTGTATGACAACTTTCAACTAAGCCTCACAGAGTGCCTTTGGTTTATGGAGAAAAGGATTTGTAACCTCAAAGCCAAGATACACGAGCTGCACACCTATTCAAATGACACTATGGCACTGGGAGAGAAGCGCTGGGGACGATGAAGGAGGAAATGGAACAGAATGACCAAGCCACTCAGGAATGACTTGTTTACCAACTGCAGGGACAGAATGAGAAAGTCAAGCAGATGATAGACTTGGAGATAAGGGAGTTGGGAAAGACAGCTCTAACTTGTTTTACCAGGAGAGACAGACAGCTAGAGAAAAGGTTTCAGAGACTAATACCCTTAGTCTCCACACCTCTTCCATCTGTCCACACCATGACATGTACCCTACGAGAACACCAGGTACAATCAAGCTCCACCAGTGACATTTTGACTGTAGCATCATTGAGCCCCCCCATTAAGCTGGAGTTCCCTAGGTATGGAGGTGTCAATGAAGAGCAAGATCCCTTAGCTTTTATTGAAAAGTGTGAAGAGTTTCTGGCTGTCCGCCCCCTGAACGACCTGGAGATACTGGCTGCCCTCATGCTATCAGGTACAGCTAAAGAGAAACAGTCTTTCTTCATTAATTCTTGTCTGAAGACTATGAAGCTGAGGCTGAGTGTCAGCTCAGGGATCAAAGACAAGGCCCCACTGAAAGTATAAGAGATTTTGCCTATCAGTACTGAGCTCTATGCCTAAAGTGGAGAGGGAATATAACTGAGAAAGACCTACTCCAGGCGATTCTAAGGAATAGTAATCCTTGGCTGGCAAGTCTACTGAGAGGGACAGTTAAGACAGTGGATGAGCTGGTGAGAGTTGGAACGATGGTGGAAAGGGACCTGGCAGCTGCAAAGAGTTACTGGAGCAAAGTAAAAAATGCCACAGGAAACAGACCCCAGAGCTCCAGGGCTAGCCGAACAGACTCTGCTCAGAACCCGCACATACCCAGGTTCTCCAATCTGCTCCATCTCCAGTTGGAACATTGACACTGCCACTATTTGTCATAGGGCAGGAGGTTACTGCATTGGTTGATATCGGCGGTACATATTCAATGATGCAGGAGTCTTTGTGGGAAGCACTAAAGGGGACGAAGGAGGTATGAAGGCCATGTTAAGAACAAAACTTTCTCTTAGCTGATGTACAGGCTTGGGCTGCCAAATGTCTGGTGAAGTTAAACTGTCAACTCCATTTCCGCTGCATAAGTCATGCATTTTACATCATGGGACACAGAGATTTGGCATTTAGACTAATCGCAGGTCTGGATTTCCTCCATGTAGTTGGTCTTAAAATTGACTTTCAGAATGCCACCTATTGTCTTCCAGGAGGTGTCACAGCCAAATTCTACAGAGGTGATACTTTCAACACTGAACAGCCAACAACAGCCAGCAAGCAACTTTATATTGCCCAGCCAGTAACTCCTGATAAAGTGTTACAATGTCAGTTAGAAAGTCTGGTATTAAGAAGTGATGTTTCAAACCATGAAAAACAACAAATGAGAAAACTGTTACACCAGTGGTCATCAGTGTGCTCCACTAATCTGGGGCAAACAACAGAGGTGCTCCATTGTATAACCACCATTGATGAACTCCCTGTGAGGCAAAGGCCATACAGGGCATTGGTGGACAAACAACAGTTCATCAAGGAGGAGATTGAGAACATGGTTAGTAAAGGAATAATCCAACCATCCACCTCACCATGGGCCTCTCGTGTGGTTCTGGTGCCCAAGAAAGTTGGAAGCCTAAGATTCTGTGTGGACTATCACCGACTGAACACCAAAACTCACCTGGATGGGTACCCAATGCCACAAGTACAGGAGATCCTAGAGTCTCTTCATGGAGCAACCATTTTCAGCACTCTTGACCTTAGGAGTGGGTATTGGCAGGTCTCCCTGGAAAGAGACAGTATCCAAAAGTCTGCGTTCACTACCTGCGATGGATTATATGAATTCTTGGTCCTTCCCTTTGGCCTCAAAAACTTGCAGCAATGTTTCAACACCTGATGGAGAGAATTTTAAGAGACCTGTAGGGAAAACATGCTTTGTCTATATAGATGACATTGTTGTCTACTTGTCCTCAATCCAGCAACATTTCCACCATCTTGACAAGGTGTTCAAGCGTCTCCATCAAGCAGGACTAACACTAAACCTCAAAAAGTGTAACCTGCTGCAAACATCTCTCACATTTCTGGGTCATGTCATTTCCAGAGAGGGTATAAAGACAGAACCCAGCAAAGTGGAGGCAGTGCAAGACTTTCCTCAACCCCAGTCTGTTAAGGAGGTGCAGAGGTTTTTGGGATGGCAGGATGGTATCACCAGTTTATTCCACACTTCTCAGAAAGGGCCTCCATTCTCAATGCTCTGAAGTAGCATTCATCATCTTCAGAGCATTGAGAAAGGGCCTCCATTCTCAATGCTCTGAAGAAGATGAATGCTACCTGATCATAGACTGAGGACTGTACAAAAGCTTTTGAGGACATTAAACAGGCATTGAGTACTGTTCCAGTCCTAATTCCCACAGACTTCAGTAAACCTTTTCAGCTACAAACTGATGCCAGAGCGGTGGGGCTCGGTGCTGTACTTTCCCAGGAAATGAATGGGGAAGAGCATGTCATTGCTTATGCTTCAAGACTCCTATGAGGAGCTGAAAGAAACTACTCCACATCAGAAAAGGAATGTTTGGTGGTAGTGTGGGCCACTGAGAAGTGGAGCATGTACCTGAAGGGCAGACACTTTCAGGTCATCACAGATCATACAGCACTCACATGGGTTTTCAATCACCCTAAACCATCTTCAAGGTTGACCTGGTGGGCAATACGACTGCAGAGTTTTGACTTTGCCTTTGTCCATTACTGTAAAGGCAAGTGCACCATTGTACTAGATACTCTTTTCCGCATCCACCATATCCCAGTATAAGATACAGTCTCAACTTATCAAGTAGCTGGTACAGTGGTGGAGGACTTGCCAGTAGACTGGACAGAACTTACCAGGGAACAGGAGTCAGATGACACTCTTCAGCCACTATGAGAAGAAGTTAAAAACCCAATGCGAGAAAAGACCGGATATATTATGTTTTGAAAACCTTGTTCAGGGCAATTCCCAAGCAACAAGGTCAGGCCTGGCAAGTACTGGTCCCAAACAAATTCTGGATGGCTTTTCTACAATGCGTACATGACAATCCATTAAGTGGGCATTTGGGGCAACTGAAAACACTTCTATGCCTGTTGGAAATGGCATATTGGAACTCCATCCATAAAGATGTATGGGCTTACTGTCAGGCATGTGAGACTTGCCAGACATTCAAGCCACGCATCTACAAGCTTTCAGGATTGTTACAGTCCAACCCTGTGGCTCAGCCTGGGTATATGTTAGGGGTACACCTTATGGGACCTCTATCCAAAGCCCCCGACAAAATGAGCACCTCCTGGTTGTGGTAGACTATTGCAGCAAATGGGTTGAATTCTTCCCTCTCTGTGTTGCCACAGATTGCCAGTATCTTAATAAATGAGGTATTCACCCGGTGGGGCACTCCTGCATTTATGTTGTCGGATCGAGGAGCACAATTCACCTCCCATCTGTTGCATTCCACTTGATTCCACTTGTAAACAGTGGGGTGTTGTACAGAGACTCACTACGGCTTATCACCCACAAACCAACCTCATTGAGAAAATCAGTCAGATCTTAAGACCATGATTGCTGCAATGTCCGGAATAAGCACTATCAGTGGGACCAGTGGCTACCCAAATTCTGCTTTGCTATCAACACTGCATGGCAGGAAGACACAGATTTCACTCCAGCAGAGGTTGCGTTGGGGAGGAAGCTCAGAGGACCACTGGAGAGACTTTTGAGCCAGCCAACCGACCCTGATCAAGTAGCCTACACAGTAATTCAAAGACAGCAAGCCCTATTTCAACAAGTATGGGAAACTGTAGAGAAGGCTCCAAACAAACAGGCCAAGTACTACAACCGTCGCCGTAAGATAGGACTTTGGTGAGGAAGATCTGGTCTGGGTGAAGTCTCCCCCTTTGTCTTGAGACAATTCTGGATTCACTGCAAAGCTAGCTGAAAAATTATGGTCAGGTTGGGTCAAATCTTGGGGGGTGGGGTAAGTAAAAGACTGGTTACCAATTCTTTTTTTTTGGGTCATTTCTCCTCCCATCCTATAGGGGTCATTGGAGAGTGTGTTATTTTCAGTGTTTTATAGAGGTAGCCAGGCAGGAAGTAGTTGAGAGTTGACCTTTAGGCGCATGTACTCTCTGCTGGTAACTCCTTCTTGAGAAAACAATTGTTTTGAAGTTCATTGTAAGTATTATCTTCCTTTTTCCTTTCTGTCTTTGTGTTAACAAGTGTGCCTTTGCCTAGGCTTGCATATAAGGTACCAGTGCATGTATTTAGTGCTATATGCTAAAGTTAAATGCCAATGCTAAAATGCTAACAGCATGGTAGCTGAGGGACTCACTTTTATCCTCTTATACAGAAGGAGTTCATGTTTTCTTTCATCATTGCTGTGATCTTGTGGGAAGAAAAGACCGTTTGGATGTTTGCTGTGACGATTAAGACCTCGCTTTACTGGCAGCTACAACTGGCCTTCAACCCTGCATCTGCAACAAGCTATATCCAACATAAACAACTGAAAACTGGTGGGACTAATCTATTTTTTTCCTTTTTTGAGGATACCTTAAGGACTTAATCTAAGCTAAATAGCTTATGGACACCATTTATCCAAGATTAAGGACTATGCGCTGAGTGTGCAAATCCAAATAAGGGTTTCAACTCAGATGGTAACTCCCTCATGATCTGTAGCTTTTTCCCTAGGGAGGATCACTAGGCAAAGGGTTACAAGTGATGTCATGTAGTTGTATCGATTGTGGCTTTCTTTTTTTACTGGAACTTGTTTCCTTAGAATGTTCTCTTTGGTTCTGGTTCTTGATTTGAGAGGTCTTTGTGTAGACATGTGGGATGTTGTTTTGAGCAGATGTCACAGATGATCTGGTTATTGCAGCTCTTGGAATCATGACCAGAAGTCAAACAGCGGTAGCACAGTCTCTCACCTTTCAATAAATTAGTGACACTTGTATAAGCCATGTTCTGTTTTCTTACAGAACACACATGACCATATTCTTTTCACTGCTGTTGGTTATAAAGATCTTTGAACCTACAGTTTGGTTCTTGGAGGCCACTGGGCTCTGATAGTTAGCTTTTGCTAAGAAGTAAACTTCAGCATAATGCATGAATAGATATATATTTATATATTTGTAGTCTTGCCAGCTATACATGCCTCTTGTTAGGAATGTCACAAAATAATTTAAGCTTGGGAACTTTCCGTATCCATTTAGTATTGTGTGGCCTTTCGATTCCATTTGGTGGTTAACCCATTGGGTAACTTGGCTGTAAGGGTTTGATTCTCAATTCCATCATTAAGAACCTGTAAGTTCTCATTGTAAACCATAGGACTTTCACAACTACCGTATGTAAAAAAAGTCCACAAATTTCCTCGATTCAGCACTCTTTCTTGAGGCTAATTTTGACCAAGCATGTAATTTGTCTCTGATGGCATTGGCAAATACAAATGACTGGCCATATTATTTATTGAGCATATCCCATGTTGCCTTATATGAGTCTACTGAACAAATCATAAAATTACCATCAAAAGTTTCTAGCTACTGTTCATCGCTGGTGGAATTTGTGACTGTTTGATGCAGACCATTTTATTTACCAGGAAAATTCACCACCGTGTTCATTATCTGCGGTTACATTCCAAACAGTACTAACGCTAAGGAAGCACTCTGTGTACTGTACTGTGGGGCTATTGACGAACTGCAGAACTCACAACCTGATGGACTGTTTGTCACTGGAGATTTCAACCATGCACATCTCAAGACAGTGCTCCCTAAATTCCCTCAGCATGTGGACTTGTGGACGAGAGGGGCGGACACGCTGGATCTTGTTTAGACAAACATTCCCACTGCATTCAATGCGAAGCCCCGCCCCCACCTCGGATACTCAAACTATATCTCTGTTAAGCTAATTCCAGCATACAGACCACTCATCAGAAGCTCTAATCCGGTTCAGAAGCAGGTGAAAACCTGGCCAGCAGGAGCCATCTCTGCTCTTCAGGACTGTTTTGAGCATACTGACTGGGACTGTTTAGGGAGGTTGCAACCAATGGTGACTACATCAGCTTGGAGGAGTACATGTCATCAGTGACCAGCTACATCAGCAAGTGCACTGATGATGTCACTGTCTTCAAGACAATCAACCCACATGACCCAACCAGAAGCTTTGGATGATGGCAGTGGTGTGTGCAATGTTGAAAGCCTGAGACTCCAGCCTTCAGAACAGGCGACAAGGCCAAACTATCCCAGGCAATCAGAGACACAAAGCACGGATGCGGCCTTTGCGATTATTAGGGATAGACTGTATAGAGTGATGCAGGACACTCGCACACAGGAAGTTACCACCCAGTTGTTGGTGCCTAAGAGCTGTTAGGAAATGTTTTTCCAGATGGTTCATTATAACCCTATGGCAGGACATTTGGGACAGGATAAAACACTTTTCCATCTCATGGCCCGCTTCTATTGGCCGGGCATTCGTGGGGATGCTTGCAGGTGGTGTGCGACATGTCGCGAATGTCAGCTAGTGAATCCTCTGGCCACCCCAAAAGCGCCACTGTGCTCCCTTCTTTAATCAAGGACCCATTTGAGAGAATTGGAATGGACCTCGTCGGGCCATTAGAATGGTCAGCATGCGGCTACCGCTTTGTGTGGACTACGCAATGCAATACCTGGAAGCAGTGCCACTTTGCAACAATTCATTGTGACAGCACTTTTCAGTGTGATCTCCCAAGTTGGAATCCCGCAAGAGATCCTGACCGATCAGGGCACCATCTTTATGCCACTCACATTTCACAAGCTGTATGAATTACTAGGGATTAAATAGGTTTGTAGCAGCGTTTACCATCTGCAAACACTGAAATAGAACACTGAAAAACATGATTCAGAAGTTTGTGCACGAAGATGCTAGGAATTATTTGCAGTTTGAGAGGTCCCGCAAGCCTTCACGGGGTTTTCCCCATTCAAACTTTTCTATGGTTGTAGACCTCTCGGCATCCTCGATGTTATGAGGGAAAATTGGGAGGAGGGACCTTCTAACAGCAAAAACAAAATTCAGGACCTTCTTGACCTGAGAGCAAAACTCCACACACTGGGGGCTCTAACACAGAAGAATTTGCTCTAGGCTCAAGAATGACAGGCCCGGCGGTATAACAGGGAAGCTCAGCTATGTAGTTTTAAGCTGGGAGATAGTGCTCATTTTACTGCCCACATCAAGCTCCAAATTGCTAGCAATGTGGCAAGGGCAATTTGAGGTCACACAGCGAGTTGGGGATGTTGACTATGAAGTAGTGCGCATGGACGGGGGGCACACCAAATTTACCATGTGAATGAAACTTCTGAAACTGTGGAGGGAGGCTGAATCAGCAGCTTTGGTGATGGTGGTTCCCGAGTGGGATGAGCTGGGGCCGGAAATAAATTTTAAATTGGCAAAAGAGTTTATTCTGGTCCTGATTGACAGCCACCTCTCCTCCTCCCAGGCCCCTTGAATCTGAGCTAATGTTGCACAGATCCAAGGGGATTTCTCATACGTCTTGTCCACTTTGCCTGGGTGCAGTGACCTTGTAGAACACCACATTGAGATGCCCACAGGGGTAGTGGCTCATAGTCCCCCCTATTGTCTCCCTGAACATAAAAAACAGGTCATCAGGGAGGAACTTAAGGCCATGCTTGATATGGGGGTAATCGAGGAATCCCACAGTGAGTGGAGCAGCCATTCTGTCATTCTACGCTTCTGTGTGGATTATCGTAAAGTTGACGCTGTGTCTAAATTCGACGCATATCCCATGCCTCGCATTGACGAACTGCTTGATCGGTTAGGTGCAGCTCATTTTTATTCGACATTGGACTTAACCAAGGGATATTGGCAAATCCCCTTGACTCCCATTTTCCGTGAAAAGACGGCTTTCTCCACACCGTTCGGTTTACACCAATTTGTGACACTCCCCTTCGGGTTATTCGGGGCTCCAGCTACGTTTCAGTTGTTGATGGACAGGGTGCTGCGTCCACATACTGCATATGCCACGGCCTATCTGGATGATATAATCATTTTCAGTAATGATTGACTGCGGTACATTCAACATCTCTGGGCCTTCCTGAAATTGCTGAGGCATGCGGGGCTCACCACTGATCCAAAGAACTGTACAATTGGGCAGGTGGAGGTAAAGTATCTGGGATTCTACTTGGGTCATGTGCAGGTGCAGCCCCAAATTGATAAAACTGCAGTGATAAAACTGCCCACGGCCCAGGACCAAAAAGGAGGTGAGACTGTTCTTAGGGCTGGCTGGCTATTATCGCCGCTTTATACCTAGTTATTCGGACACCACCAGCCCCCTGACTGATCTCACTAAAAAGGGAGAACCAGATGCGGTCCAGTGGACGGAGCTGTGCCAAAAGACTTTTAACCTGTTAAAAGCAGCATTTTGTGGGGGCCCTCTTTTGCACTTGCCTGACTTCTCTCTCCCTTTTCTGTTGCAGACCGATGCATCGGATAGAGGGCTGGGGGGCGTTTTTTCCCAAGTGGTGGGGGAGGAGCACCCCGTGCTGTACATCACCTGAAAGCTCTCGAACATGGTTGAGAAGTGCCTGGCCATCAAGTGGGCGGTCCTCACTCTCCTGTACTACTGGCTGGGGAAGCCGTCCACCCGCCCTCCAGCCTTTCAAGTTTGAGGTGATCTACAGACCAGGTGCACAGATGGCTGGAGCATACTTCATCTCCCGCCAGGGGATGGGAGGCTGCAGGCTGGACAGCTCCCTGGCCTGAGTGGGGCAGTGGGGGTATGTGGCAGCAGGTGTGTGACTGGGAGGGATCTGGCAATGGGGGACGGAGCCAGCAGTGGCAGAAAAGGTGAGCACCTGCACCTGCTCCCTATTTCCAGATCTAATTGTCATTTGTCTCTCTCCCTCTGTGTTTGTGTATGTGTGAGTGAGGGATTAAAGGGGAGTGAAGGAATGTGTGCGAGAGAGCCGGGATGAGAGAGAGAGAGAGCTGAAACAGTGTGTGCATTAAAGCTGAAAATTTGAAGAGTTTTGTTTGGAAATTAAAAAAAAAACATCTTTGAGTTGAATCTGTCTCGTGTCCTGTTTTTATTTTTGTTACAAACCCCGTTTCCAAAAAGTTGGGACGTTGTGTAAAATGTAAATAATTACAAAATGGAATGATTTGCAAATGTCATAAATGCCTTATCTAATTCACAATAGAACACAGAACGCATATAAGATTGATATCAGATATCAATTAAAGTGAGACATTTTACCATTTCATGAAATATATTAGCTCATTTGGCTCTAGATGGCAGCAATGCATTTCAAAAAAGTTAGGAGGGGGCCACAAAAGGCTGGCAAGTAAGCAAGTTAAAGCTGTATCATGCCACGAAGAAGCCATATTTCAACATGATCCTGAAACACCCCTGTCTTCTCTGGGACAAAGCTCATTTAAAATGGACTGAGGCAAAATGGAAAACTTCTGTGGTCAGATAAATCAAAATCTGTAATTCTTTTTGGAGAACAGACACCATGTTGTGTGAACTAAAAGAGGAGAGGGACTGTCGTTCCCAAGACATTTATTAATCCAAAATAATCCATCACCTTTTTAAAATAAATTCTCTGACACTAGGTTTTTCAATAAAGAGAAAAAGGCTCCAAGCCTTACTACAGGTCATGTCTACAAAACATTCACCTGGGCACTCGTCCAGATTCAAATGCCACATACATTGTCCAGTATTCTTATTTTATACACCTGATATAATCCGTGCACAGTTATGTTCACCATTATATGGCAGCAAATGAAAAGAAATGAAAGAAATATTTCTCTCCACTCTGTTTAACCCCTGGAAGTTAAGAGCAGGTGCTTTATCATTGATCAATGAGCACAGAGTCTCATAGAAACATAGTTAAATAGTCAGTTTCATGTTGTTCTCTTTTCCCATGTTATTTTATCTTCTAGTATCTAATCAATTGCAGGGGCTTTGAATAAACAATGAACAGTGAACAATATTTCCACACATAGGGCTAACACATAAACAGAAAATGCCTGCTTTCTTTTTAATTAACAGAAACCTAGTTGGCTCCATTATCACAAAACTGAAACAGTTCCCTCTTTTTCAAAAGTTGTTTTTCTCTAATCTGCTACCAGCACCTGGGGAATTCAAGGTCAGATCTCTACAAGTGTCTTCGTTAACAGACACAGACTATGCTCTATTCTTACCAAACTCTTAACCTTAAATAACCTCTCTTTAAAATGACCAAACTCTTTAATCACTCTAATTTGTGACTAATTTTTTAATTATCCTCAATGGGGACCATCCAGTTGTTATCAGTACACAGTTCAAAGCCTGCATCTCTGATGGTATGGGGTTGCATTTGTGCCTATGGCATGGGCAGCTTACACAGCTGGAAAGGCACTATCAATGCTGAACAGTATATAGAGGTTTTTAGAACATGTCTCCTTCAGGGGAAGGCCTTGCATATTTCAGCAAGACAGTGCTAAACCACATACTGCTTCCACCAGAACAGCATAACTTTGCAGCAGAAGACTCTGGGTGCTGAACTGGCCTGCCTGCAGTTGAAACCTTTCACCAATAGAACATCTGGCACATCATGAAATGAAAAATCTGGCAAAGACGACCCAGGACTGTCGAGCAGCTAAAATCCTACAAGAATGGGACAGCATTTCTCTTCCAAAACTCCAGCAATTGGTCTCCTCAATTCCCATATGTTTACATTGTTCTTAAAAGAAGAGGGGATGCTACAAAATAGTAAACATGGCCCTGTCCCAACTTTTTTTTAGATGTGTTGCTGCCAAACCTTCTAGAGACCTAGAAACCTAGAGAACCTTCTAACAAGACAATGACCCTAAGCACACAGCCAAGACAATACAAGAGTGGCTTAGGGACAACTCTGTGAATGTCGTTGAGTGGCCCAGCCAGAGCCCTGACTTAAACCCAATCGAACATCTCTGGAGAGACCTGAAAATGGCTGTCCATTGACTGTCCCCATCCAACCTGACAGTGCTTGAAAGGATCTGCAGAGAAGAATGGCAGAAAATCCCCAAATACAGGTGTGCAAACTTTGTGGCATCATATTCAAGAAGTCTGGTGGCTGTAATTGCTGCCAAAGGTGCTTCAATTAAGTACTGAGTAAAGGGTCTGAATACTTATGTCAAAGCAATATTTGCATTTTTCCTAAATCCATGTCATGCTAGATTGGCATTATTCTTTTCTTGCATCAATTCCACCCTATGTATCACCCTGATACCCCCAAACATACTAAGACAGATTCACTATCTCGCTTGCACCCCCCTGAACAGATGGAGCAACATCCCAGACTCATGCTGACATCATCCTGATTTTTGTAAGCCAAAACATGGGGCATAGACCAAGAAATTGGCCAGTCAACACATATCTACACAAATCCCGACCTCATGTCCACAGGGATGTAATTTTATACCAGCAGCTCTTTGGGGAAAACTTATCATGTGTGCCCACCAGCCATCCTTGTGTACACAGAACCTACCACCTGCTAAAAAGCCAGGTGTTGGTGGCCCAACATGTTCTAGGATATCCACCACAATGTGAACCCCTGAGAGTATATTTATTCAATATATATAACATTTATCTTATTATGATGCCCCACTATATTTGGACTTCAAGCCTGGTTACAGACGAAGCTTCTCGTCATTTGTAACTCCAGATTTTGTTTTTTGTTTTAGGTTCATCATTAAGCATCTTGTGTGTTTGTTTACTGTCTGCTTGCCGCATATAGTGTTCATTTGCAGGCTGAATCAACAAGTGAATCTAACCCAATGAATAGTTTACCCTACCTGCCATTTTGAAAGCATCCCGGAGTCATCCCAGAGAATCCCATTTTGCCTGGCCAGCGTTTTGATTTCTCAGATCTCCACACATAGCGTCAGAGATCATGGACGGAAATCAAAGCTTGCATCAATAAGCGGTATACAGAATATTTGTGCCTTCGACCCTTGATCTGCTCAAGCTTGTGCATGAAGCCAATGAGAATGTGCAAAGTTCTCTCAACTCTTCCGATTCGAAGGATCCTGCTGATGTTGGCCTCTGAAACAAAGGCCCAAGCTTCAGTGCAGAAAGTGCATCTGTCTCTGATTGTGTTGCTGTGCCACCGTAATGTGCCTATCGCCACTCCACGTGGGAACTTTGAATTTAGTGTCCAGCCATCGTGTCTCCTAACAGATGAGAGTAAGGCCTCCCATCTATTCATATACAGACTTTTGCAATTTAGTTCATATTACCATTCATAAGGCATTCTTTGATTTGGTCTGAGCCATTTGCTAAAATAGCTGTTCCTGTGCTTAGTTATCATTCAGCATTTCTTTCAATTGCTTTCTTTTCCTTTTTTCTCTTTCTTTTCTTTTATCATTTCTATGTAGTTAATAAAATTATACCTTTATTATAACTTGAGTTGGAGTGTCTTTTTTAATCCAGTAAAGTAATCTCTGACAGAACTAGAGCCACAAGTTCAGATTTGAGATTGAAAGTGTTGATATCAGATGGTAACTGGTATAAATGATTTTTTTCTTGGTTTCCCAATTCATAAAAAGGAAACAAGTGGTGCCTTCACAGAAATTTCTTTTAAATCTGTGGTTTGGGAAAACCATAATTTGCTAGTTTCACTGTTAATTAAAATGTAAAAACAACCCATTCACTATATATATTTTTTCAAATATGACAACTTTTATTTGGAACTGGTAATATCCAAGACAAGCATTAGAGCAGATATAGTCAATGATCACAGTAAGATAGAGGTCAAATAGAGCTGTAGGTATATATGAAAAAATATGCAAGTTACTAAATTATTATAGCACTGATAAGGCTATTATTTTGACATAATAATATTACGGAGTGCACTACAGCTACAAAGCTAAAGAATTAATGTAAAAAACAAGCTCATATTTTCTGGAAAAACATGCATGATTTTTATTTTTATTTTTATACAATGAAAAAAATAGCTGGACATTATTGGATGGATGGATTCATGATGTTAATGATCATCAGGGCAGGTTCTCTAGGTGGTCTGTCCAGAGGGTTTAGTGTGGAAAGCCAGGGCCTCTCAGTGCCAGCTGACCTGGGAGTGTGAGAGAAGTTGAGAAATAGGAAAACCGAATAAGAAGATTTGTAAGCTTTAAGAAAAAGTCATATTCACAATAGGATGTGCCAAGTCACTGATATTATTATGGTTGCTTGGTGTACATAAACACAAGTATCCAATCAATCCAATCTGCCAATTTTTGGTCAACAATATCAGATACTTAGACTTCACAAATGCTCATGAATATTGTTAAGGTTAAACTATGTGTCCTTAGGTGTGTGTTTCCTGAGCATCTTCAAGATTGTTTTGTTGCCCTGGCTATCTACCACCAGACAGTCAAATTGATCTGATAAAAATAAAACTAGAAGTCCTCACAGTTCCCTCTGATTTGTGCTATATTAATTCTTCATGGCTGATTCAGTGTATAAGAGTTGATAATAAACATTTAACTGACCTCACTTTCATCTGGTTATATTTAGTCGTCGTAACCACCATCACCATCATCACCTAGAAGATCAAACACCAGAGGTAAGCAAACACCACACAAACCACACACAAACACACCCAAACAAAGTATTTTAAATTCTTTTGGTCTAAGTCTAAGTCTAAGTCTAAGCATAAACAGAAGAAAATCAAGGATGTCTGTTAACTATTAGCATATTATCTAAAACCTTTATCTTGCGCAATCAGTGTGTTTTCTTTTTTAGCTGCAAAACCATGCTGCAAATTTGCAAAAATACACAGATGGCCTGTTAAGTGCTAGAATCCCAACTAACTGTGAATGTTATTACAATGTTTCATTAGGGTTAAAGAAGGTTATTCTATATAGTTTCAACAACATTGTTCTAAAAACATCGGCTTTAATGATGGCATTGCAATGTTTTACAACATTGCTCACACAATGTTCAAAACTGGATGAAAATGAAAAAAATCAACAGCTGATCATCCAGAAAAACTAACAGATTAAATGCCCTAGAAAGTAAAAGTAAAAAGTAGTAAGAGTAGAGCCAGTGTAAAAGTAAAGCAATAATATCCATCAAATAATTAAAACAACCAAGTTTATGCTACAAATATGGATGTAAACAGGACTTAATTTTTCTATAGATCTTACTTACGTGATTCCACCCAAGGAGTGAGGTCAACCTTTGGAATGTCTTTGCAGCTGACAAAGTTTGCTTGGTTGGGACTATAGAGGAAAGCATCCCTAGGAACTCTGGTGATGCCCGTGTTGTCACAGATGATGCGAGACAAAGACACTTTGGACAGTTGCTCTTTCTGTTCCTCTGTGAAAACACCAGGCTTCTCCCACCAGAACCTGGGTAAAGAAATCACAGAGATCCAAATGAATTGATGATCTAACATAAAACATCATCTGATATGCAGTTCATGGCACCATTCCAATTCATTGCTGTAAGCTATTATAAACTTTAAGCTCAGTGGAAATAATACATGTGAGACAGCTGGTTGACATTTGGGATATTAAATAAAATGTAATGTTTCACCTAGCTCTTCACTTATAGTGTAATATTATTGTGCTGATGTTTGAAATAAGTTGCTGATGTTTGTGGTGGGTTATTTTGCCCGGATATATACACTAATTACATAATGTAAAATAATGTATATTTATACAAGTGTTGGGGTCAAGACCAAGACGATAGCCAATGGATTCTAAGTCAAAACAGAATATGATAGCAGGTTGCACTTGCATCTTTTTAACCTACAGGAAATTTTTCTTAAATTATTAACTAGTAATATTATTTTGTAACATAAGTACACAGGACATACATAGGACAGTAGGACTCATACAACACTATACAACTGCACATGCAGAGATAGACATTTACATTTTGTGCTGTAATGGGAACATTATAAAGACATCAAGTAACCTCTGAAACAGAATATGGAGTGCTGGGTTTTGGGAACTTAAATATTCATCAGGTAATGAGCTTAATAGTCATTTTATTCAGTAACTTTGTTGAAAACACATTACCTGTCTCCTTGGCGAATCTTCTGGAACTGGGTGGCAATGATACAGGACATCAGAGGCCCGACTCGGCCTCCGGGGACGAACGGTTCGGCAATGCCTCCTGCCCAGAGGTCGATATTTTCGGGAGTGCCATAGAGTTGTATGAGTTTACTTGCCAGATCTGTATTATTCAGCACTTTTCCCAATTCAGTGACATCCTTTGGTGCAGACAGGCCACAGAACCTCCGCCATGCATTATAGCCTAATGGGTAGATGGAAATATGTTCAGCACTGTACTGTGAATCAGTCTATCATTGTCATCTGTCATCCATCCTATTCATCTCTAACTTTCCGTGTTCTGCTTGTCTATTTGTTGATCCTCTTTGTCTGTCTGTTTAACCTATGTCTATCTACACTGTTTATTTGTTTGTCAGCCAGTCTGCCTTCTTAGCCTATGGCTGTCTTTCTTGGTGTCCATGCTGTGTGTGTATGGGTGTGTGTGTGTGTGTGTGTTGCGTGTGTACCTTGTAGGGCATGATCTCGTCCCCTCTGCAGGTTGAGGGAACCCAGGTCCTGGGCGATTTTGCTGGTGAAAGCAAAAAGTTTTTCTCTCACCGCGTTCACCAGTATACCACTCTGCCTGTTCAGCTTAGCTGGATGACTAATCAGGCCCCGAAGTATAGGATCAATCCCACCTGGGGACAGGGTTTCAGGTGAGAATCAGGTTGTATCACAGAATGCTATTAATGCAGTTCGTTTTCTATTAATACGAATGCAATTTAGATTTCTTACTAGAATTTCTAACAAGTGACTATAAAACAACACAAGGCTTGGAACAGTGTACATAGATACCATTCCTGTTAAAATAGCAGTTTGTTGTGCGTATAAACAAGAAAAATTACGTCAGATTCTTTTTCCACCTTTAATGCGATAAAGCAACGGCTACAATTAAAGTAAAAAGCAAACAGAAACATGTTGGAAAGAAAAAAAGGTGGTTATTAGTGTGCAAAATGTGTTAAGGTCTGATGAGCCCAAGGTAGAAACTGAAGTACTCGTTTTAGTAATTTATCCACATATTTGAAAGAAATGTTAAAATTTCTCAGTTGCCTAGCAACTCTTTTTACAATTTTAACCTTTTGACAAGCATATTGTGCATTTGCCTTTTCACAAATTCACTTTCAGTGTCTTATCTCATTGACTGAAGTGTTGATGCTCGATGTCAAAAGTGACAACATAATGGAAAATACAGGGTGTTTTGCAAAAGCGCAAATGTATGAACCCACCTTCAAATAAAACTCTCCATGGTGCAAAAAAGGCTGTTTGCAAAGGGACGCTAGGGTACTGGCTACTTTCCTTGAAGTTTTCATCCACACGGGGGATGATGGGCTGGAGAGTGGCATGGGCGAAACGGAAAGCAATGGCGAAAACGCTGGCAATGGTCGAGTCAACATTGGGGCTGTAGCCGGGATATTTGCCAAGGTGCGTGTTTGTGGCATCTGTACCCACGATGTGTGGCAGATAATCCCTAAACACTATGACCTGCAAAACAGCATGAATATTTACTGTAGGTCAGGACAAAACAAAATCAAATAAAAATAGTAATATCCAAAAAGGTTTTCCAAAATCCTTAATGCAGAAATCTTTGTATACCAGTCATCATTAAGCTCCACAATCTTAGTACAGTATAAAACAAAATGTAAATGTGAAGTAAATAACAATGAATTATCATCCGGCATAAGTAACAGCTTTGTGAACGATTCTGTCTTTAATTCTTGGTGTCTAATCACTTTCAGTTATCACAATATTATTTTTGTGGTAATACAAGAGGCTGCACCATTATCATTACAGCATGTCTATAGGTCACAGTGTTTCCTAAACCACATAAGTAAATTTGTGTGACATCACTGAAGAACTGGACATAGTTTGAGACACCTCTTTACAGAAAAGATTGTAAGTGAGACTATATTAGTACAAAATAAAAACACCAGACACCAAACAGGGCATGGAATCGAAGACAGATATAAATATTCCTCGATTTGTAACTTAACCATACTTAGAATTATCTTGATTTCGACATTCACTACTTATGAAATGTGATCTGTCATAGTAATAGATAAACATATTCTGCTTAAGCTAAATACAAAAAACTTTTTAAAAAAAATATCATTTAGATCCTTTCCTGTCCACACTGGAAAAATACGTAAACATTCAGAGACAGTGATGTTAATAGATGTAAGGCTAAAATCTGATGTTGATCAATAGTCTGAAAAATATCATCAGCCTAAATAGTGTATCACTCCAGCCTGATCTATCTATCTATCTATCTATCTATCTATCTATCTATCTATCTATCTATCTATCTATCTATCTATCTATCT
>JAOVVH010142683.1:0-15339 GCA_028566435.1 Scorpiodoras heckelii | reverse complement strand
CAGGCTGAATGCGTTGGCCATGTTGTCAATGGAGAAAAGACTAGTCACAGAGATGACTGACTTTAACAAGAACGTAATTGAGAAATTTGCAGGCCAGAAGGAATGGAGGGCAAAATTCATGTTCAAATAGTGCTATTTTTTAAGATTTGTTTTATTTTTGTTTTTAATTTGTTGGTTTCTTTGCGCCCCCCTGAATGTTTTTAGCACCAGCCGCCACTGTTCAACATTGAAAGCCGGTCAAATGCCAGCTGGGAAGTTAGAAATCTCATAGAGGATGGGAAAATCCACAACAGGATACACAGGGCCTCCGGAGTGGGAAAGTTACAGAGACATAAATTAAAAATAATTGGCTCTGTTGACAGCTTCCTATAAAGCCTGTCCTTGTGCAGTAAAGCTTGCCAAAAAGCCTATTCTTGAGTTTTGTAGCAGTAAGGAAGTTCCGGGGATAAGGCTGGGGATGAAGGAGTAAAAGTAGCTGATCAGGTGCAGGGTCTGTGAATGAACAATGAACAGTGAACAATATTTCCACACATAAGGGCTAACACAAACAGAAAACACCTGCTTTCTTTTTTCATTAACAGAAGTCTGGTTTTTTTCATTATCTCAAAAGTGAAAGAACTGTACTTTTTTCAAAAGTGTTTTTTCCTTTGCAGCTGGGGAATTCAAGGTCAGATCTCTACAGATGGCATCATTTTGAAAAAAAAAACAATCAAGCTTGGCTTGGATATAATTGTGCCCAACTGATGTTTATGAATATGACAATTCAAAGATAATGGTGGAGTGATCTTTTTTTCCACCCCTCAACTCAGGTATAAATGTAACAGCTTTGTACACTGAAAAAAGAAACAGCAGGAATAAAGAAGCCTACTCTCTTTTCAATGAAACCCAGTCTGAGGGATTTATTTCTTTAAAAAGTTATTATTTTAATTATTGTTTTAGACATTGATATTTCATAAAGGCAAAGCTTAGTTTATATAAGGGAAGACTTAGTTTATGTCTGGCTTTATGCCATGACAGCCACTGTACAACTGGAATCCTTCACAAACCACCAGAAGAAGTTGGCAAACCTCAGGAACCACTGGTCCAGGCGAAGTGAGGTGGGGCCATGGGTCTGATCATGGCTGGGTCCATGTGCAATGTACCATGGAACACTATGAGCCCTAAAAATGAGATGGTGGCAGCACTGATTTCTCCAGTTTAAAAATAGTGGGAGGACCTTTTGCACATGGCCAACATGTTCTTTGAGGGAACAACTATAAATCAGTATACTGTCAAGGTAGATATACATGTACTGGTCCAGAGCCTCCTTGAGTACCTCTTATTGAACCTCTGAAAAGATGCCAGAGCTTTCATGAGGCCAAGGGACATAACGAGGTATTCGTTGTGACAGGTTGAGTTGAGAAATGCCATTTTCCACTCATTCCCCTCCCTTATTCAGATGAAGTTATAGGCACTGTGCACCTATTAATCAATGCACCAACAGAAAATACTGTCTTTTTTGCCAACATACACAAACATCCCTCTCAGTGTAAGCATACAGGCAAGCACAGCTCTGACTGGGGGTGGACGGGGAGTACGCATTTCACCTATGCTACTCAGTGAACAGGGCAAGTCACTTATGGCCAGCTAATCCTTGAGGTGTTCACTCAGGCCTTGCTGAAATATGTCCATGAGTGCCTCCTCATTCTAGCCATGCTCAAAGGCTAGCAGCCTAAAATTAAGAATATAATCAGCCCTGTGACAACTCCATAAACGGGGCGCAGCATTCCTGCCTCCTCTGGGATTATAGAATGTTTGCCACGTTACCTGAGCAAAAGCCTGCTTGCTGGTACAGTCCACTGAATTTTGTTCCCAGAGCACCATGGCACAGGCCAAAGCTTGCCCACTCAGCAGGGATACCATAAGGGCCATGTCTGAGCACTCTGATGGGAATTAGGATGGCTGTTGCTTGAACACCAGCAAGCACTGTTGGAAAAAGCCCCAGTATCTTTTGGTGTCTCCAAAGTATCTCTCAGTAGTGGCAATTTGCACATTAGGGTGACCTGTTCTACTCACAGAGGAGGCAGCTTGGTTTAGTTCTGCAGGTACAGGCATAGTAACAGTGACCTGCACTTGAGTGAGGGTGGAGAGCTGCTCCATTATTTGCTGGAGCAGCTGTTCATGCCTATCTATGGACATACTGTGCAACTGCAGGGCCTTCTGAACTTGGAGGGACCCTGCTGGGTCTGTTACTGGTTGCACCTTTCTGTTGTGATTGCCAGGGAAGGATAGGCCCAATCATGGGGTCTAGAAATGGGTGAATCAAGCAGAATTGAGAGTATGAATTGAATATATATTTATGTGGAAGCATTAAAGATGCTTATGTTACCAGTGCTTAAGAACTGATGGGCAAAGCAGGGCTTTAATCTGGCTCACCGGCATGAATGCCCGACCATGTTAATGTTGCCCAATTCCAACTCCTCCAAGCCGATGCAGTTGGGAAGATCTAAGCTTAGGGAGCAGGAAAACCAGCAATGCCACACATGCAACCTCTGCATGTGCATGTGAGCAGCATGCGCACTATGCAGCATCTTGCATTGGAAAGGCCAATTCCCATCAGTAAGAGGGAGGACTCTGGTGGGCCATGCACTACTCCAGAATATCTTCTCCTGACCCCTCATCCACTCCCAGCTGCATTTCTCAACATTTAATTATGCAGTCACAGTGTTCAATAACTCTGGGGTGGATAACCACTTTCTGGACGCTCAACTGGAAAAGACTCTCAACATTCCCACTACCACCTTGGATAACCCCATTCAGGCCAAGCACCCTTGAAGGCCATCTGCTAGCCACAGTCACACACCAGACCAGGCCAGTGTGTCTCAGCATGTCATGCAGTCACCATGAAAACCTCTGCTTTCCCCTCATCCACACACAAGGTACCTATCATTCTTGGTCATTCCTGGCTAGCTAAGTATAAGCCATTGGTTAACTGGTTCACTGGTGCCATTTTGGGGTGAGTGTTTACTGTAATGCTTGTTGTTTAAAAGCTGACCAGATACCTGACTCTGATTCCAGCAATGTTTCTGAGTTTCCAGACATCTCCAAGGTTCCAGTCGAGTACCTGCATCTGAAGGAGGTCTTTAATAAGTCATAGGCCACTTCTCTGCCTCCTCACCGCCCCTACCACTGCTGCATAGACCTCCTCCCATCTCTCCTCCCAAAGGGCATCATTACTTTTTGTCTGAGCAGGCCATGGTGAAGTATCAAGGAGTCTCTGGAGGCATCATTCATCGTTCCTCATGGTCTGCTGGGGCTGACTTCAAGATGCTGTGCATCTTATGAATGACATCCTCAAGGGATATGCTCAACAAGAAAACATTCAGATTTACTCAAAGTTTCTACAAGAACACATAATTCATGTCAGAATGGCACTGCAGCGGCTGGAGAATCAGCTCTTTATGATGGCAGAAAACTGTGAATTTCATGTTCCCGAAGTTTTTTCCACAGTTTCATCATAAATACTGGTAGCATTGAGATGGACCCAATTAAGGTGCAAGTCATTGTCAACTGGCCAAGACCTACCTTCCACAAACAGCTCCAGAGTTTACTTGGGTTTCCTAACTTCTACCCATGCTTCATTCAGAACTACAGCTCTGTGGCAGCTCTGCTTATCACTCTGACATCTCCCAAGACTCTATTCTGCTGGTCCTCCTTGGCTGAAGAAGCATTCCTGGAACTTAAGCACCACTTTACCTCAGCTTCAGTCCTCACTTTACCCTCCATATACTTTGTGGTGGATGTAGATGCCTCCAATACAGGGCTGGGCACAATCTTCTCTCAATGGTCTATAAGTGACCAGAAGCTTTATCCATGTGCCTTCTTCTCCCAGAAACTGTCACAGATAGAGAGGACATTGGGAACTACCACAGTGGGAATTGTGAACTGTTAGCTGGAGGAGTGGAGACACTGGCTTCAGGAGGCCAAGATCCCATTCATAGTATGGATGAGGTTTATAAGAACCTAGAATGCATCCAGACAGCAAAGATGTTGAATGCCCACCAAGCTCATTGGGCTCTGTTTTTCAACAGATTCCATTTCACCCACTCCTACCACCCAGGGACTAAGAACACCAAGTTCTTTCTTGGCAGTTTCAAAAGGAGGACGGCACCATGGACACGGAGGAGATTCTGCCACCCTCCTCTGGGATTGGAGCTCTGATGTGAGAAATGCAGACCATCTTAACATTCCCAGTCCTCTCCAAGTTCTCCAGTGAGGCCACTCCTCCTCTCTGGCCTGTCATCCAGGATGGCACTGCACCCTGGCCTTCATCCATCAGCAATTCTGCTGGCAAACTGTTGATGAAGAAACACAGAAGTTTCTGCCTGCCTGATCTGTGCCCAGCACAAATCTTCACATCTTTATCCAGCAACCTTCTTGCAGCCCTGCTGGTCCTGCATTGGCCTTGGTCCCTGTTGAAAAATCCAACACTGAGTAAATTAAACAATCACACAAGACCAGTTCTGAGTTAGTAAGTCTTTGTCTCTTTTTATTTCTATCTTTCAAGATGAGGAAATTCAATCCTGCACACAGACAGTGAAGTTCCTCGAACATCATTTGGGCGTGCCTTTTATAGTGGTCTTCACCCAGAACAAAACAAGCATGTCATCAGATTATACATTATTGGTTCTACCATAATATGATGTACATAGTGACAAAAACATAATGTTATTATTGGTTAAAAAAATACAATACTTGGAAATGGTTACATGTGTTCTTAGAAACTATTTGCATATTCATAAGACATTACACCCTAATTTAAACAGTCCGACTCAGCTGGTTTTCTTGTTTTAGTCGCGCAACCTAAGTTTCATATCGCCAAATCCAAAGCCAGGAAACAGATGTTTGCTCCTTACTGCCTCTTGTCCAGACATACATAGAGGTAGTAAAACATCTTATCTCAGCAGCTCTAAATAAGAACCTTTTTGCTCCAGACACAAAATAACAAGAACAAACATAACCAACAGAAAAACAATTCTATACATGATAATATTCCTTGATTACATTCACATAATCTTTTCTGCTTATATAGTGGAAAATACCTGATTAATAACACATTATTTCTAACAGTCCCACATCTCCATTCATGTCATCACAGGCCTGCTTACTTCTGAAAACAATGGGAAAATGGGGGAAAACAGAGATTCATCATAGATCGATTTTCCAAGCTGGACCATTTTGTTGCCCTGCCTAAGCTACTCATGGCCAAAGAGACTGGCCACATGGCCAAACTTCTTCTCCACCACATCTTCCTTGTTGACGGCCTCCACATGGATATTGCTTGTGACCAGGGGCCTAGTTTACCTCCCATTTCAGTCTTACCCCAGGGTTCCACTCCTAGTCCAATGGGAAAACTGAGCATATAAACCAGGAGATGGAATTGGTCTTGCATTGTGTCGACTCTCATGCCCTTACCTCTTGGACCAAATACCTGTTATGGGTTAAATATGCCAAGAACACATTACCCACCACTGCTACCACTTTCTTTTGTGCTCTTGGCTACTCAGCTGCTCTTGGGACCTTCACCTGGGCTTCCATGACAACCTGTGTTGAAATGGTTACAAAGCCATGGCTAACACTCTGGGAATACAGTGAATCAGAGTCAGAAAACTTGGAATGATGGTAAACCTTCCCAGGAGTGGCCTGCCTACCAAAAGTTAATCAAAAGTTCATTAACAACTCATCCAGGAGGTCACAAAAGAACCCAGATAACATGTCAAGACCTACAGGCCTTGGTCATGGTCAATGTACAATATTCCACAATAAGGCACAAGGCAAAAACGGCATCACTGGGAGAGTGTTTTGCAAAGTGCAAAACTGCTGACCAAAATGAACACAAAGGCTTGTCTCTTGTTTGGCAAGAAAACATCTAGATGACCCACAAGAATTTTGAAATAATATTATGTGGACCAATGAGTCAAAGGTGGAACTTTTTGGAAGCC
This sequence comes from Scorpiodoras heckelii, assembly GCA_028566435.1. NCBI lineage: Eukaryota > Metazoa > Chordata > Actinopteri > Siluriformes > Doradidae > Scorpiodoras > Scorpiodoras heckelii. The sequence goes on along the minus strand of JAOVVH010142683.1, from coordinate 9,358 downwards.
CTCGAGAGCACAATACCTAATGTCAAATATGGTGGTGGAAGTGTAATGGTCTGGGGCTGCTTTGCTACTGCAGGGCCTGGGCAACTTGACATAATTGATGGAACCATCAGTTTTGCTCGCTAACAGAAAAGCCTGAAGGAAAATGTCCACCCATCAGTGTGTGATCCAAAACTCAAGTGCAGTTGGGTTATATGGCAGGACAATGATGTAAAGCAAACAAGCAAGGCCAACTCTGAATGGCTTAAAAGTAAAAAAAAAATAGTGCTGTCATGTGATTAGTGTTTTTAAATCGCTTATTAATTGCGGTTTTAATGCACGCTTTGATTTGTGCTATACATGCAGGTCAGCATTGTAGGACCATTGAAAATGTTGATGCCATTTATCACTGGTCTATTTTAAGAGAAACGACTGTTGAATGTTGCCTCATTATTCAGTTGACTTTATTTGATAAAAGTGAAATATTAAAGAAAATTGACATCTTTTCATTTTTTAAAATAAAAAAAAAATTGTTTTTCGTTCACCTGATGTACTGATTAGAGTTGGAGTTTAATTAAAGGCATCAATTCGCCAATTAGAGTAATGCAGCATGTTGCAACCGAAGAGTAAGTTTACATTCCAACCACAACCAAAACATACATAAAAAAAGTTAAAATACGTCACCCACAGTTCACATCACATTTATTTCAAAAGTGCCTACTGCATATAAAATGAGTCTGAACAGCAATGGTTATCATGCTAAATGCAGCCGAGTGCTGTCTTGTAGAACATGACCAATCAGCTGTCCGCTGTTGATGACATTGCAGGGCATTTCAAATAGAGCCACTTTACTGACCGAGTTCCCTCTGAAGTGCACTTGGGATTTTGTACCCTGTGCAGTGTATAGGGACCAGGGATGCAGCTTAGGGACCCTTTGCGATTGGAATGCAGCCTAAAAGGTCAGTTACATGTTTACTAAAGGCGCCGCTGGTTTACGTAATTTAACTAATTTTTAATCTTCGTTCATTTTTTAGTGCTGTTAATTTTTTTTTAATCGTGATTAATTCTTTAATGTGTTAATGCATTCCTTAATGTGTTAATTTGCAGCACTAGTAAAAAAAACATTGTTTTGGAGTAGGCTTGAAACCTATTCTGATGCTGTGGCTAGACCTTACACAGGCAGTTCATACTCAAAAACCTTCCAATATAGCCAAATTTAAAAAAAAAAAATCTGTAAAGAAGAGTTGGTCAAAATTCCTCCACACCAATGTAAAAACAATGTTGGTCCATCCTACCATAAATCCCACCATATCTTTTTCATCAGATAATCCTGGTCATTATAGATATCTAAGAGGCTCAGAGGGTATGCTTACTACAATGCTACTACAATTACTACCAACACTTCTCATAAGTGTTCATTATTTTACTTTCTGGATACCTGTATTTTCTTACAATTATTTCATTGTTTTTGGGATCATATGTTTTATGATCAAAGATGGGAATGTAAGAAATTATGGTCACATCTGATCAGAAATTTATGAAATGATAGTAACATCTGACCAGACAACTGATGAACCTGCCTTTTTATCTCACACTTCAGGCACATTATAGCTATAAAGAAAGCCTCACACCAACACTGTAAACCAAGCATTTTTTGCCAGTTCAGAAGAAAATTAAATACTACACTAACATAAATTAAACAAAGTTAAACCCAAGTTTACACTGTTTTGCAGCTGTGATTCTTGGCAAATATTTAACATTAAATCATATTTCCTATGTTTGTTAATAGTGTGCATGCATTTCCTTTTTCAGGTAAGCTGTTTTTATCATGACCTTTTATTACACAGCATTTTAGTTAGTTATATAATTATGGGTGGTAAAATAATATCTACTGACATGGAGTTTACTCCAGGACATTCCCACTGGTGTTCCTATTGACATGCAGAATGATTGACCACCTAACCATGATCTACACAGATGGAAAATTTTTCACCACCTGTCAAATGGTTCTGCTGCATACACCTACACCCACTCATCAAATGTGCTTTTAAACAGGTTGATGGTGTGAATATGGACTGACTTACAGCCATGAACCACCCTGAGATGTGGGTTCAGTAGCTCAGAAAGAACACTCAACAGTCAAATTATGCACAGACAATATTAAAGAATCATTAGACATCACATTATTTTAGAAACTACTGTCAATATTAATTCTCATATGTAGCATCTTTTTAACATAATTATACATTCATTATACTAATGTTTTAAATGCCTCACGTCAATGCAGAGCTACAACATACACATATACAAAAAGAAAAAAAAAATACTTTTCTTTCACTTTTCCACCAATTGCTGGTACCCTTATCACTTTTTAGAGCAGGGTTGCCAGATCTCCTCCAACTCCAACTACTTCTCTGGAAGGGAGACATTTTCTTCTTTTTTTTTTTATTGGTATGGAAAACAAGTTCACCATGGTGCAGATTTCTGATTTGCCATACCTGCAATATCTTGCTTGCATTTTCATTACATGGTATAGCCATTATCCTCTCCATGATCTCCTCTGAACTCAAGGTCTTGGCAGTCATAAACTGGGGCCTCCCACAATAGAAACACCAGAAAAACCCTGACACTGGCAACCCTGTCTATAAGCGAACTACACTGCTCAAAAAAATAAAGAGAACACTTAAACAGCACAATGCAACTCCAAGTCAATCAAACTTCTGTGAAATCAACCTGTCCAGTTAGTAAGCAACACCAATCGTGAATCAATTTCACCTGCTGTTTTGCAAATGTAACAGACAACAGGTAAAAATGAGAGGCAATTAGCAAGATCCCTACAAAGGAGTGGTTCTGCAGGTGGTGACCACAAACTATTTCTCTGTTCTCATCCTTCCTGGCTGATGTTTTGGTCACTTTTGCATTTTGTCAGTGCTCTCACGCAAGAAGGTTTGCTGTGTCTGTCAGCACAGTGTCCAGAGCATGGAGCAGATACCAGGAGACAGGCCAGTACACCAGGAGATGTGGAGGGGGCCATAGGAGGGCAACAACCCAGCAGCAGGACCACTACCTCCTCCTTTGTGCAAGGAGGGACAGGAGGAGCAGTGCCAGAGCCCTGCAAAATGACCTCCAGCAGGCCACTAATATCCATATTTCTGCTCAAACTGTCAAAAACAGACTCCATGAGGGTGGTATGAGAGCCTGACGTCTTACAAGTAGGGCTTGTGCTTACAGCCCAACACCATGCAGGGCGATTGGAATTTGCCAGAGAACACCAAGATTACCAGATTCGCCATTGGAATAATAATTTTGATCAGCTTTTTCTTGCGTGTATTTTTAAATTGTTAAAATCAGCTGACCTGAGGCACTGAGCAGGGGCATGGGGATAGAGCAGCTCAGCAAGGTAAGGTGGGGCGAGTCCATTTAAAGATTTAAAAACAAATAAAAGAATCTTAAAATGAACTCTAAAATGCACAAGCAGCCAGAGGAGGGAGGCTCCACTTTCGTGCCTGTTAAAAGTCGGGCAGCAGCATTCTGCACTAACTGGAGACATTTGAGGGAGAACTGACTGACTCTAAAATAAAGTGCACTACAGTAATCCAGCCGAGTCATAATGAAAGCATGGATTACCATTTGAAAGTGCTCATGAATTGTCTTCACCTTTGCCAAGAACCACTGGGACCAAACACCATCACTTCTGTTTTCTTTTTCATTAAAATTTAAAAAGTTTAAAGCCATCCTGGCTTTAATATCAAGACATAATAGAAGTGGTTTAATAGAGAAGGCATCTTTCTTCTTCAGTGGAACATATATCTGACTGTCATCAGCGTAACAATGGAATGAGATGCCATGTTTTCTTAAAATGGAACTCAGTGGAAGCAGATAAAGTGAGAAAAGGAGGCATCCTAAAATTAAGCCCTGTGGAACCCCATATGACATGGGAACTGAGGAGGATTCTGAGCCAGCAAAACTCACACACCAAGTTCTGTCTGTCAGATAGGACCTAAACCATTCCAAAGCACTACCACGAATGCCCACTAGGTGCTGCAATCAAGAAACTAAAATATTGTGATCCACTGTGTCAAATGCCACAGTTAAATCCAGCAGGACAAGAATCACATGGTCACCAGAATCACTGGCCAGGAGAATATCATTAAAAACCCTAAGCAACACTGACTCTGCACTATGTAGGGTTTTAAAACCAGACTGAAAAACCTCCAGGATATTTTGCTTATCCAGAAAAAAATTCAGCTGAGCATAAACAACTTTCTCCAAGATTTTTGAAATAAAATGCAGCTTGGAGATAGGCCTATAATTAGCCAATACTGTGTGGTCAAGGCCAGATTTCTTAAGCAGGCGTTGCATTACAGCATGTTTAAAACTCACAGGAACAATACCAGAGGACAGAATACTGTTAATAATATCCAAAACCTGCTGCCCTATACTCTGAAAAAGCTCTTTAAAAAATGAGGAGGCACAGCATCACACGGAGAACCTGAAGGCTTTATATGGCCCATCACATCCTCCAAGTATGACAGAGTCACAGACTCAAACCTATCAAACACAGCCAGGCAAGGGGGGTCAGAGGCAAAAACTGTGATAAGAGCTCTTGAAGTGATGATCTTATCAATAAAAAAGTGCAAAAAGTTATTGCACATTTCAGGGGATGCTTCCAAACAGACAGGCTGAGGGGCCTTAAGAACAGAGTCAATAATTTTAAATAACACACGTGGATTATGATGATTTGCCATAATAATATTTGACAAGTGTTCTCTTTTGGCTTCTTTGACAGTTTTCTTTTAAGAACGCCAGCAGTGTTTTAGAATTTGAAATGAAACCTGCAGCTTGTCCTTCTTCCATCTGCATTCAGCTTTGCGACACTCCCGCTTTGCTGCACATGCTCTGTCATTGAACCAGGGTTCAGGTTTAACTTTCGGCTGTATGGTTCTTAATAGAGCCACTGAGTCCAGTATGGTTCGGCAGGAGGAATAAAACCAAGAGCTGAGCTCCTCCATATCCACAGAGGCTGAGTCAGGAGAGGGACAAAGCTGATCCAAAGCAGCTGAGAACTGACCCGCAGTGAAGAGGTTAAAACTCCAACAGAACCGAGCAGGAGCGCGAGATTTGACTGCAGCACTGGATAAAACAACATCAATTTTAACATCAATTTTAACAACATCAACATTATCACAGATCTAAATGTTTAACACAGACAAACCATGAGAAAGAACAAGGTCTAAGGTATGTCCATGTTCATGTGTGGGACCGGACACACACTGCACTAAGTTAAAAGAGTCAATAAAGTCTATCACCAATGGTTTATCAGGACAGCACACATGAATGTTAAAATCCCCGACAATAAGGACACGATCATAGTTTGGCATAAGTCCAGCCAAAATCTTAAAAAAGTCATTTACAAAGTCCTTGTTGTATTTAGGGTACATAACAGTGCACAGCACCGGGTCGGAACAACCCACCTCAAATAAAATAACTTCAAAGCTGGAAAATGAAGATGATCACTCTGTCTACATTTAGTCATTTTCAAGTCATTCAAGTCATTTTCAGATTCAATTCACTTCCATCCTCTTTTTTTTAATCACCACCATCTGACACCTCACCACCTGTTCACACCCTGATTCTATCTCGTCAATCATTTGCTGTGGGGTAAATCACATTCTCCAAGTCAATAACAGGCCCTAAGAGAATTACACAGCATGTCTGTGCATTTGGCTTCTCACAGAAAAACTCTCACCTTGTTTTGTAGTTTGTAAAGCTGTTGCAGTGCTTCCCTTGCAACAACCAGCTAAATTCACTGTGCATTAGCATTTTACTAAATAAAACAAGTGATAATTTTCCTGATTGATAATTTAATCGTACATTATAGTTGCTCTGTGTGCCAAGTTCTCAATTTGCACTTTTTGCAAAATAGGGTAGACAGATTGAACCACATCTTTTAACTGAGGTTTAGTGGAAACCTGGGCTCCCACTGAAAAGTAAGTTGATAGAGTTTACTGATACAGCAAAATAAAGGTTCATACAAGACAGAAATATCAATACCATAACCTAAAATTGTGTGAGATAATATTAATATCATAATTGCTGTTAGAGCATAACAAGGTGTAAGGCAGATATATTTGCATGAAGTAAGCTCAAAAGGTGCCAGTGGTTGAACCAACACAACAGACTACAATAACAAAGACAAAAGAAAGAGAGATAAAATAATCAATTCTGTAACATTCTGATATCAAATGGCAGTCATCTGCTTGAATAGTTCAAATGTACTTGTTAAGGTTCGAGCCACGAGCAAATGCGTGCAGTTAAGACTTAAAAGTTTATTATATGACGGGAAATCGAAAAAAAGCAAAGTCAAAATGCAATCCAAAAGTTAAGAGCCAAAGAGAGCAAAACACAAACCGAAGGGTAAATCCGAAAGGGGAAAGTCAACAAACAAACAGAAGTCAAAAGCCGGAATAACAAACAAGAAATCAAACGCTCGGTAAGCATTACAGGGAGATATATTATTTCGCAAAGCGCATACAAACAGATATAATATATATATAGTAATGAACACATGAGAAAACAATCAGTAATCAGGGAAGCCGAGCGAAGATTGGATGGATGCAGAAACTGAGGAAACAAGTGATCGCCCAAGGCACTCTGGGAAATGGAGTTCTCATGAATAGAGCTCTCTATAGGACCGACGGAAGGTGTGACATTTTTATTTTATTTTATTTTTTTACTTTTCTTCTCCTATGTCTACCCTTTAGGCAAGCATGGGAAAATCTGTTAAAGTTAATGGGGACTATTCTGGTCCCAATACGAATTTCATGCAAGCAAACTATGGGGATGCATCATTAGGTCAATTTAATATGTGGGTTAATGAATGTGGTTTTCCAAGAAATGGGAGTTTTAGTTTAGGACAGCTACAAATGCTAAAAGAAAATTTGAAAAGAAAGCAAGAAGAAAATAAAACAGGGAGAGACAAAGAAACTGTTTACAGTGGCTGTGGTTAGAAATGGCTCAAAGGAGGGACAGAAAACAAGAGGCAGGGGCAGAAAAACCTACTTACTGTAACCCAAATATAAACATAGCATAAAAAGTAAGGAAATTTGTGTTTGGTAGATTATTTCTTTGTTGTAACGATGCTTCTTAGCAATAAATCTTATATTGTTAGAAAGAGTGTTAATTTCCCTTTTAAATGGTGCCACATTTGTAAGGAACATGCATTTGTGGGATGAGCAGTAGAGCTGAGTACGTGGGTTGCACCCATGAAAAATTTGCCAAATCTTCTCTGCCATTGCCAAACAGCTTATTCTGCTGTTGTTATTGACACTTGTTTTGAGTTTCTGGTACCCCCAGGTGCTGCCAATCAGGTGCCTGATTGGCACCTGATTGGCAGAACCTGTGAGCATGGGCCCTGCTATAGTGGTCAGTAGGTGTCTGCTCCAAGAATCGGCATGCCACGTTTGACTGATCTGGTTAGGGTCTGTGCGATAGGGCAATTTCAAGCTGGTGTTCCGCAAAACCAAGATGTAGCATTATTTGGAGTGAGCCCTAGTACCATTTCCAAATTATATACCATCTCCATATAACAGGGTTTATCAGAGACTACCTCCATAATTTGGTAGTGGAGAGGATAGAATGGCCTGCCAGCAGTTCTGACCTCAACCCCATTGAACACTTGTGGGATCAGCTTGGCCGTGCTGTTCGTGCCAGAGTGAACAACACAAGCACATTGACTGACTTGCGACAAATTCTGGTTGAAGAATGGGATGCCATCCCACAGCAGTGTGTGACCAGGCCTGTGGTTGTGTATGGTTCTTCCACATGCTACTGAGGCTGTTGTTTTTTAAATGACTAAATTGTTAAATTGCCAATATGTCTTGTTGTTTCAAACTTCAATCATCCAGACCACCAAATGAGTCAATGGCAGAATAAGCTGTTTGGCGTTGGCAGAGAGGATTTGGCAAATTTTTCATGGGCGCAACCCACATACTCAGCTCTGCTGCTCATAGCACAAATGCATGTTCCTTACAAATGTGGCACAATGGGGGGGGGGGGCTGGGGCAGAGCTGGGAGACTTTGGACATGCAAATTTGCATGCAGCTTTTTGTGCTGTGGAGGATAAATAGGTGACTGCTTCACCTATTTTGTTCACAAGAAACAAAATGCAGAGGAGGCTCACCACTCAACAGGCATTGGAACTGATCGTGAGCAAGGCCAACCCTTGTGACTCAGATGGAGAAGACATAGTCCTTCAACCGGATTCGGACTCTGAGCTGTCTTCAGGTTAGATTTCTCAAACTACCTATTTTCATTTCCTGACTATCTTTTTTATTTAGAGCCAAACAAAAAGTTAATTTAAAATTGTTTATCTTGCAGATGAGGAGACTCCTCCTCTACCAAAAAAGAGAGCTCGGTTGGGGAGTGAGCCGACAGAGACCGTGAAAGATGGCACAGTGTGGCATGAAGAACAAGTGGGGACACGTCTCCATTTCACCCCAATAGAACCGTACGCCACAGATGGAGAGCCAAGGGCTAAGGCCAGACGAAGTATCCGGAGTTGCCTTCAGAGCTTCCTCTGTTTTATCACTCTTGACATGCTTCATAGCATTCAAGAATGGACTACTCAACATGCACGTCACACGGAGCAGGTGGATAGGTTCATGGATCTCCCGGAACTAAGTGCATTTATTTCAGTCATTATCTTGCGGGGGGTGACCAAGGTTCCATCACTACGTGACAGCTGGTCAGCAAACCTGGCAAACCCAAGGATCATTGCAACTATGGCCTGAAACCGCTTCCAAGACATCATGCGACACCTATGCTTTGATGACATGTTCACACGCAGTGAGCGAGCGGAGACCGATAAGTTTGCTGCAATCTCCGATGTGTGGGGATCGTTTGTCACCAACTGCATCGCATCCTACAACCCTGGTTGACACATCACTATTGATGAACAGCTTTTCCCGTCAAAGACTCGCTGCTGTTTCCTGCAATACATTGCAACAAAACCTGACAAGTTTGGCATCAAGTTTTGGGTGGCTTGCGACTTGAAATCAAAGTACATCTGCAATGTCCTCCCATATCTTGGCAAGGACCTCAGTCATCCCAGCAGGGAGAGACTGTCTGAGAGTGTAGTGATGAGGCTGATGGAACCATTCATGGACAAGGGCAGAACTGTAACCACTGACAATTTCTTTACATCACTGTCACTTGCACAACGACTGCTTAGCTGGAAAACCACTATTCTCAGCACAGTCAACAAGAGTTGCCGGGAAATTCCTCAATCCGCTAGACAGATGGATCGCACTGAATTCACCACTCAGGTGTTTTCAACCACTGGTGCCACGCTGACAGTGTATGCGCCCAAACGGAAGAAGGC
>JAOVVH010142644.1:0-15359 GCA_028566435.1 Scorpiodoras heckelii | reverse complement strand
CCAATTTAGCCATGAAACCTCCCACAGTAAAATGACAGGTGTTTCAGTTTCATTGTCTAACCCCTGTATATATATATGTCTAGGAAAGATTCAATGACTAGTTCCTAACCTGATATCTGATTTACTGAATTACTAAGATGAGCCTCAATTTTACGGTGGAATGAAAGGACTTTAACTTTAAATGTAATAGAATTGACTAGCAGAAAGGGGTAAAGAGTAAAGAAAGAGGTAGAAATTAAAGGCTTTAAAAGTGTAAAGAGGCATTGCTGACCATGACCACACCAAAGTTTAATAAGAGCACACTTGTCTGCTTCAAGGCTTTGTCAAAATGTGACAAACAGCAAATATCCACGAATTGATTTGGTTTGAATGCTGCTGGAGACCTTTTGTTTCCTGCTCCACGTGTGGCTTCACTGATGCTGAAGAAAACGTCAAAGACAGCAAATCTCGATTCCCAACCCCGTTTGATGGCACGCCGCATGGAGTCAGCTGTTCTGGAAGATGTGTCCTTGGCCCTAAAGTAACTGGGAGAGACGTGGATGTTTCAGTCTCACAACTGGAAGGCACTCTCTCCGCCGCTGGCCATCAGTAGAGAGAATCTCCATCTTTGTCACAAAACTGGGCGAACGCCGATGATCATCGGAAATAAACGGAGCATAAACTATTTAAAAGCAACAGAAGCACATTTCTCACTGATTAGGTTAACATCACAAAAAAAAAACTTTCTCTGGATGAAAGGATCCAAAAAGGTTTAACCTTAGACTGGCTTCATCAAAAATTATTGCTCTGTTCAATGCGAATGTAAAGAAATTTTCAACCTCCAACTCCATCGGCTAACTGTAAAAACTGAGCTCCATCCTGATGAGAAAGGTTTTTATGAATGGGGAGTGAAGGTGGAGTCAAGGTGGCTTTAGGGCCGATACAAATGAGAGAGCAGATGAATTACTAACTCTGATAGGCTCCTTTGAATTTTAATCCTAAAAGGAGTGGAGCCTCGTTCGGACAAAAAGGAGCCTGGGCGTGAAAATTCCACCGTAAACCTCTTTGTTCTGAGAATTAAACATTGAATTGCACATTTGTAAGAGATGATGCACAAGACAAAATAAGAAAATACATTCACATAATTTCTTAAACTTTGTGGATGTCTTATGTAAATTTTACACTCTCCTCTTTGATACATGACATGATAAAAATAACTTTAGCACATACATGTAAAACTGTTATATGGGATAGATACGTGTATATATTTTATATAGATTTCTCTATGGATGTAGAGACTCAAAACAGACATTATAATATGACATAACAAGAGAACAAATTTAAAGGTTTTCCGTTTTCCTCTTTTTATGTAATTAAAAGGTACTACGTCTTAATCTAAAGAAAAACTGCACATTAACAATGAATCCTAATAACAAACCATCATTAATATGACACACACTCAAATCAGGATAACAGAAATATAGTAACTTTTATTCACCATAATTAATTGAAGAAGAAATGGGGAAATCTGACAGAATGAAATAGCGAATTGAGAAGGTCTTAAACTCATACATGAACTTGCAACAATGTGGTTTTCATCTCTGGGATAACTGAATTTCCTTTGTTCTGATAATACAGTGGTGATCCAACGTTTATAAAGTTCAGAAATTTTCGTCCATGCTCTCGAAATAATGGTCGTTTTGTCCGTCTTTCCCATGCGCAATTTGACAGTTTTTGGTCAGACAAGGGCACTGTTGGTGAACTGTGCGGGGGTTGTTTATTCTGATAACAGCGCAGGAATGTGAGAGAAGCCTTGTCTGTCGCCAGCAAGGCACCTGAAGCCATAAAACGTGTCTGAAGTCATAAAACTTTCTGGAGTAAAGTCATAAAACCTTCCAGATTTCTGGCCGTTGATTACATTGGAATAATAAATGGTGAAGTTTTACAAGATACAGATGTGTTAGTTATCAGGGAGTCTGTTTTCTGAGTGGCCTTATCTGATTGAATGCAAGCTACATGCAGGTTTTAATCTTTGGAGACACAGAACCCACTACATCTTCCCACACTCGGTCCAATGTTCACCTCTGGATGACATCGGGCCGCTCGGTGGGGTCGGTTGCACATAATGAGATGTCCGTGGTATGGCAGTTTCATAGCACTGGTGTGGGTCTGTTAGGTCTTGGCAACACAGTATGGAGGTAGTGATGTGTGGGACAGAAAAGGACAGAAGAAGGAAAAAGGAAGAATGCGACTGAGGAGTTAATCAGTTAACTCTGTGAGAGTGCGATCGCCTTTCTCTCCTTCCTCCTCTTGGTCTCTTTCCATTTTCTTTTGCCTAATGAACTTTACCACTCTATCTGAGCAAGTGTTCACATTTTGGATGTTCATATTGGATGTGATTAAGGGTGGTTGGATCCAATTTCAGAATGTGTTTGGTGAAAAAGTCTGTGATTTTGATTTCACTCTAATATTGTTCAGAATGTAGGGAACAAAGTGCTAAGTCCTCAACATGAAGGATGGCATTGTGGGATACAATGACCCAGAACGTTTGTTCGGGCAGGGGAATGTGATCAATGGTATCGTGATGGTCATAGGTGAGAAGGGCTTCTTTAGCAGGGGTGTTAACTAATCAGTGGCTTCCCAATACCTCAGCTTGAGTACCAGCTAGGACATCAACCATCATTAACCATAGGCTTAAGGCAGCAGATGCCATTAGTACTATCTCGGATGAAAGGTTTGCTGGGACAGAGATAGTGGATGCCTTTGGTGAGTATGCACATGTGCAAATTTGGGGCCAAATAGAACCCAGGGTTGTTGTCATGATAGGCTATGACCAGGGGAGTTTGTACTTTAATGTGTGTTTCCTCTCTCCAGAAACCTATGTTTACCACATCTTTTAACGAATAGATGTTTTCGGCTGATATTATGGGCATATTAACGATAAATGCTATTTCACGTTCTTGTGGGTTGACATAAAGGGGTACTGCGCTGCCCAAAGTGTAGGCAAGGTGGGCTTGGAGGTCAGTGACTATTTCCCGAGTAGTGGCAGATAGGAGGTCTTGTACCAGGAGAATGGTACCAGGTAGGCTGCAATCAGACCCATGGCTAGACTGTCTACAGATGATCCAATTTCACACAGCACGTCAGACATTAGCATGTTTATGAGTTGGGTATGAGCATGAACTAAATGAAGGACTGACAGTAGTGAATTTACTGTTTGAATTGTCTTATTTAGGGTGACACCATGGGTGTTAAGCACCACAACGGTTACTTGGACAGTCTGTCCAAAAGCTAGTTGTTGTCTCTGTTGTTTAGCCATCTGGATTTTGATATCAGGGATTTCGGCCTGTAGATCTCCGACCTGCCTTTTTACGGTAGCAAGGGAGACAGCATTTACTGCAGAGGTTCTGAGAAATAAAAGGGACCCAATGGCGGCGGCAGCAGTTAGCAGGCCCCCAATGAACCTCTTGGGTCTACAGTTTTGTCTGCTCAGTTCTGCTTGTGTGAGGGTGAATTTTTGCAACTGTAGTAGCATGTGGGTAATATCTGCTTTAGCATGCCTGATGGCATGCATTCTCCACCTGGTTCCAGCCCAGCTAGTTTGTTGGGTGGTAACAGGGACATTTATCCTGGATACCTCGCTGGGATTCAGCTTAACAAATACCTTCTGGTGGCAGTTAGTAATTAAGAGTCCGGGTTGGCCCATCAAAATGATGCCTGTCTGCCATGAAGCCGAGTCTGGTCCTGGCTCAATGATTTCTGGGTGGGCCATCGTGGCGATCAGGCCCGGAGTCAGGAGTGCAAGCAACCAGGTTATCCTAGCAGGAGAAACAAGCATGATTAGGACCAATGACTATTATGATTTACAGGATCCCTTGAGTTGAGGCACCTCTCCTAATGAGGTCTCCTGAGAGCCACCCCCACTAAGTTAGTAAGGGACCAGTCTAATTCTGAGGATTTCTATTTAAGAGAGACACACTTTAAAGATTGACTTAGCCTATTAATGGCTTGGTCTTAGGGTTATTTAGGTGACTAGAGAGAAAGGGTATTTATAGCACAGGAGAACAGTTGATATAGTTGGGCCGGGTAAGTGTTAACAGCCCCGGAGAAGAAGTTAACAAGGTCTAAACTTTAACTGGGATGCTCTTGTCCCCAACTTGTCCCATGGGGGTTTTGAATAGCTTGATTTGATTGCGGTGGACCCATTTGAGCACAGATTGTCCTTGACCCTTGTTAATCTTGATTCGGTAGATGACCGGGAACAACTTGTCTGTGATCATGTGAGGGCATCCCCAATGAGGAAGGAACTTGAAAGTCAGTTTAGTAGTTTCCTAGGGCCTCCCACTGGTTGGGCGAAGCTGTAGTACCACACCTTATCCCCCACTTGGAACTCATCAGAGGATGCTTTTTGATCATAGTAGGCTTTGCGTCCTTCCGCAGTTTTCTCCAAGTGTTGTTGGGCAAATGTAGCTCAGAGGTGTTTGTGTAAATCCTCCATATATTGGTGAGTAGTGTAAGCTGTTGCTATGCTAGTTTCACCGGGCTGGTAAAGTAGATGTATGGGGAGAATCATCTGCCTCCCAGTCATCAGTTCAAAGTGCGATATGCCAGTAGCATCATGTGGAGTCACCTGAATGGCCATCAGCACCAAGGGCAACTTAACATCCCAGTCACGTTGATTAGATGCTACATACTTTTTCAATATGCTTACGACTGTCTGATTAGCCCACTCCACCTGGCCAGAGGCCTGGGGATGGTGGCTGATGTGTAGATCGGCCTGAACGCCTAGATGTTGCCAGAGTTGTCGTATGACATCTACAGTAAAATGTGTTCCTCTATCAGAGTTGACATGGCTAGGCAGGCTTAATCACAAAAAGATATGGTTCATGAGCAAGTATGCAGTGGTTTGGGCTGTGTCATTCAGTGCTGGTTGGCACTCTAACCACTTAGTGAAGGCACAGGTCACTGTGAGGAAACATTTTTTACCTCTGGTGGACTTGGGTAATGGGCCAACCCAATCGTCTTGTAAGTCAGACCATGGGAATGTCACTCCTCTTTTCTGTAACGGGGCCCTATGGATGGGATTTGGAGGTTGGAGCTGGCAGCAAACCAGGCAACCCTTATCATAGTCTGTTACATCTTTCTTCATGTGTGGTCAGTATGCCACCTGCCACAGTGCTTGGTGTGTTGCCTTTATCCCTTTGTGACCCACGCATGGGGAGTCATGGGCATATGTTAGCATCCCCCCCCTGTGGCACTGAGGTACTATGAACACATGAGAAGTGAGGGCATCAGGGCCATGAACTAGTAGGCCCTTGACCATCGTAAGTGAGGCGCAGGCATTTTACATTGCCAGTAACCCGGTAATAGAGTCTAACTCACTATCAGTGATAGGATGCAAAATCAGGTCAGAGAGGAAGAGAATCATGTGTGCAATGGCAGGATCCTGTGCCTGCAGAGTAATGAAATCCCTAAGTGAGGTGCAGGAATTGTACATTGCCAGTAACCCGGTTATTGAGTCTAACTCACTATCGGTGATAGGATGCAAAATCGGGTCAGAGAGGAAGAGAATCTTGTGTGCAGTGGCAGGATCCTGTGCCTGCAGAGTAAAGAAATCCAAGTTGGATAAGCTAGGGAGATAGCTCCTTCCAGTGCACGAGTGGCCGGCTCTGGCTGCCTGTGCTCTAGTGACTGTGTATATTGCCTGGGTGAAAGGGCAGGGAAAATGGCTACTGTTAAACTCCTATTTGATGCCATCTAGAACTCCCTGTTTAGCTAGGAGATCAGACTGATCATTTAGTATTCTGTCTTGTCCTGGGACCCGTGAGTGTGATTTGACTTTCTTCCAGTAAACCAGCTTGTCATGCTTGTCCACTAAGTCTTCACAGGCTACGAAGAGATCTTTATGTTTGACTGGCTTATTGTTCAAGGTCAGGTACCCAATACTTTTCCATAACTGTAAATGGCATGAGAAACTGAGTCGGGCATAGTTGGAGTCAGTGCAAATTACCAATGCTTTGATCCCTTTGTAGGCTGCTAGTTGGAGTGTATCCAATACATCAGCGATTTCAGCGTGTTTAGATGATTGAGCTCCTAACTGGAACTTTTGGGGCTTGTACAGCTTGTTCTTGACCCTTACTAAACCTACACCTGACCTGATTTGGGTTTTGGTGTGGTGGTGTACTTTGGGTCAAAGTAGTGGTTGGTTGCTATGGGCAGCAGCGTTTTTGGGACCAGGTTAAATATTGCAGGGAAGTCATCTTGCCACTGCTGGCAGGATGCCAGTCCAGTGCCAAGGACTGATGTGCATTTTGCATACTGTACTTCCATGTCAAAACTATGCCCTCTCTAATACGTTGGCTATTCAGAAAAGTTACTGGTTGGTGGTGGGTTTCTACAACCACTTTCTGACCACTGAGGTAGTTTTTGTGTGCTTGACAGCCCATACTGCGGCTAATAGCACTTTCTCACAGTCAGTGTACTTGAATTTGGGAATAGCCAGGGTTTTGCTGGCATAGGCTAACACTCGTTTGTCTTAGTCATATTTCTGGTACAGACCAGCACTCATGCAGCTATTTGAGAATCCAACTTCTAAGTAGAATTCTCTGCTACAGTCAGGGTAGGCTAGGCATGGGGCTGTGCAGAGCTTGTGTTGCAAAGTTAGCTTGGCCTGTTCTTGAGGCTCTTTCCAAACAAATGGAGTGTCCTTTCTGAGTAAGTCATATAATGGCTTAGCTATATCAGCGTAATGTTCAATAAACTGGTGGGAGTAGTTGCAGACTTCGGGGAAACTGTGGAGTTCTGACACATTATGGGGTGTTTTGATATTAGTTATGCCCTGTATGCGGCTAACCTGTGGTTTTACTCCATCTGACCCGACCAGAAGACCAACACAGTTAACCTTGGTTTTTACACCATTGGCATTTTGAAAGTGAGATTTTCGCACCAGCTGCAGTGAGTTGGCTGAGCACGTGATCTATTTCTTCTAGATGAGATTCTAAAGAAGAGCTATGCCTTAACTGTCATCCACGTAAATTATGGTTCCCCTTTCCTGAGCATCAGGACATGCCTTTTTCAGGAATATGTTGAATTCAACCACTGAATTGGCATAGCCAAATGCACACCAGGTGAATGTGTACTGTCTGTCAGCAAAGGTAGATGCTAGTTTGTATTGACCAGTGATATGAACCGGTGAGGTCCAGAACCCAGAAGCCACATCAATAGTTGAGAAGGTATCCTTGACCTTAGGGAGCTCTTGCTCTAATTGAGTCATGTGCCATCAGGACAGTGGGACTTGTTGATTAAGTTTCCTATAATCAATAGTTAACCACCACTTGCTGTTTGGTTTTATTACTGGCCAGAGTGGAGCCGAGTAGGTGCTATTACATGGGCGGATGATCCCATTCTTTAACAGGTCATCAATGATTTCCTGTACAGGCTCATATGACACCAAAGGGATTTTATACTGGCGTACATTCTTTGGGCGTGCACCAGGAGTGGTGGGAATGTGTACAGTGTGGATAATGGTTAGGCCACAGTCCAGGGAGTCCTTAGCAAATGAGTCCTTGTACTTTAATAAGGTTTCGCAGAGCTTTCCCTGCTCATAATCGTTATGTAATGCATCTGCTTCATTTATAACCTGCTCAATCTGTGACATAAACTCCAGGTGTGACTCATCTAGGGGCATAGAGACTATTGCTGTGGACCCCCCTGTTGAGTCTATTTCATTTGAGACTGGAGCGGAGTCGATGGTCAAAACAGTGACTGTTTGTAGTGTCATCTGTTCCACATCGGTGAGATCAAGACACCAGGCAGATTTATCCTCCATCAGGGTGGAGAAGATAGCAATAGCCTTATGCGGTTTGGTGTAGACCAATTTGGACTCTGGTGAGTCACCCAACAGTGGCCCAAGAAGAGGTCCAATCACAGTTACTCTTAATTCAAAGTCGTGGAACTTTGTACTAATGAGCCAACCTAACACATTGCCTTTGGGTACTGATGTATCTTCCGCTATGTCATTCTGTAACAGCAGATAAGCTGATCTAGCACATAGCTCCATTATGGGAGTTGCTTCCATTTACCATTTACCAGGTTGCAGGCACGATACGATTGGTACCAAATGAAAGAAGATGTTGCGCTTTGGTGCCATACCTGCATTGACTGTGCCTCCCATGCATGTCCCTCAAAGAGACCCCAGGTACCTATGGGTACTTTTCATGTGGGTACTTTTCACCAGGGGTCAAACTTTGAATCTGATGTTTTTCAAAGTGTGTGTGAACACTTAGGGGTCGAGAAAACACTCACAACACCATTCCGTCCACAGTCTGATGGGCAGGTCAAAAGATTCAATGCCACACTACAGAAGATTTTAGTGACCTCAGTGGAACAACGCCACTTGGATTGGGACCTGATGACCCCTTTTGCTCTTATGGCCTACAGAGCGACCAAACACAGCTCAACAGGGTTTACCCGAAATATGATGCTATTTGGCAGAGAATTAACTGAGCCAATAGATATAGTAGCTGGACTACCACCTGACCAAAAAGGAGCTAAAACATCTACCGAGTATGAAGCAAAGCTTCGGGGCAGATTTCAACTTGCTCATGAGCTAGCCAGAGTGGCATTAGGTCAGTCAGTTGAGCATGCAAAGAAGCAATATGACAAGCATGCATCCCAGACACATTACAATGTTGGTGATGCAGTATGGCACTTAGTAAAAGGGACAAAACGAGTACGGAACAAAGTCAGAAAGTTGGCCGACTTTATATATAGGATCAGGAAGAATCCTAAGACAAATGTGAAAGTCATCCATCGTGACAAACTCAAGCACTATCACTCACGCACCCTACTAGATACTGCATTCCAGGATGCTGGCTTATGGCAACCAGAGGAAGTGCCACCTTCTGATCCTGATGACAGTCGTGACAACTATGATTTGAACATGTCCAGCCTTTAGGTGGACCAGTGGGAAAGCAGTAACTTAGACGTAACAGATAACAGATACAGACAGTGTTCTCAACAGCTCATCTTCTACCCCTTCAACTTATGACCCATCAGCCAAATTTCAGAGTAGTGGAGGCAGCTCAGTGCAAGAAAGCCAAACATTGACTGTTACTCATCACATCCTAAAGAAGAAACCAAAGAAAACCATTAAACAACCTGACTGTTTGGTGACTGGGTGACTTTTTGAACTAATAAAAAAAATGTTCTACTTTACTGTTTAAAAAATAAATATAAATAAATAAATAAATAAATAATGGTGAAATGTACATATTTGTTACCAGTATTTATGAAAAATGTAAGAGTGGCCAGTGATGTTTAGTCTTGTGTTACGAGCATAAAAATATAGTACCGTCTATTATGTTATGCTGTTATGTTATGTTGTGAATGCTAACCTCACCTTTTTTTAGAAGGCAATTTCACTCCTCCCCACACTCCATCGGAAAACCAAACTTGTATCCAGCTCATGGACTGTGGAAGCTACCTGCCACTTATGTGCTGAGAGCCAACCAAATGGACTGTAAAGAACTGTTTGCCCCTTCACATGTACTTCCTACTCCCTTAGGGAATGGACTTTGGGGAACATTTACACAAAGAATGGGGGTGTAGTCTCTTTCATGTCCATGTTACAATAAGTGAGCAGTACAAATGTGTGATGTCATGTAAGTGCTGGGTTGGTGTCAGGTTTGATCACCATCTAGAGTGGGGGTAATGTTGCGAGTATAATGGATTGAGTTTGAGTTGCAGGGCATCATGGAAAATGTAGTGATTGTGAATATTTCCATGGTGATGTAGCCTAATTCATTCCCCTTCCCTCCTGTGTGTTTGCTCTCTCTTCTTCACCTTATCTCTCCCCCTCGCTTTCTCACTGCTGCCAGTATAATGTAGAGAAAAAGTGTACTGCTTTTCAACTTGCATTTACTTTGCTGTCTGGCCACTCAGTGCTCTGTTTTAAAGTGGAAACTACTGTGAATAAACTCCGAACATTTCACCGACATTTCAGCTCTTCCTAATAATTCACTGCATGGACAGACCCGAATTTTTGGAGTGGAGAGTGAGTAAGCTCGCTCCAGCCCTGGAGCTTCGTATTGAGGGCAAAGAAATGCGAATTTCCCCTGAATCTCCGACCACAGTCAGAAAGAAAGAAAAGTAAAATTTAGGAAAGGTAACATACAACAATAACAGACATCAGCGAAAAACTAAATGAACCATGAACTGTTTATATAGTCAAAATCTAAGAATCGACCCAGGTAGGGGAAACTATAGTCCCTGTAATACTCACTAATATTTATTTTTCCAAGATTTACTTATTTCTTTTTCAGTTAACTACAATCTGCCAAAACATTCTCTTTATTGATTCACTGTCTCAACATCCAGCTAAATTAGGGTTACCATACATGATGGTATATTGAGGCAAGCATATTCTATGTAAATAAGAGATCACTAGGCAGGTGCCTGTGTCCATGCAACTGAATCATCTATTGTGCTTACATAAACACTTGTTTTGATATCAATTTAATAAACTATATGCAGATTCACTCTTACATCAATATTGGCTATGCACCATGTTTGACAATAGACATTAAGCATCTATAGTGAACTTTTAGAATTATTGGTTCCCTTTGGCAAAATAGATAAAAGTGACAATAAAATAAATACCACACATCACCAGAACTACAATTGGAATCATTTATTGTAGTCTACTGCGAAAAAAGAGCTTTCACACTTTTAATTTTGAGATTATTATCATATTTGTGTTAAGTAAATGACAAATTGGTATGGTTCTTTTTTAGCCAAGCTTTAATGTGTTCAGCCATACTACAATAACGCCTCCAAGCCCCACCTCCTTGGTGTCTCTATGATTCATGGGACTTGAAGTTTTCTGTTTAACACACATAACATAACATCTCCTCTCTTTTAAAAAAAGAGACAAACACACTGTAGGATCTATTGTATCATCAAGTATTATGGCTCAGTTTATTAACTGTAAAGCAAATAAATAAACTCATCTACAACCTTCTTACAATTTTTTTTTCAAGAAAAAAACAGTTGTTAACAGTCCTTTTTATCTGACCTTCTACCTATTCAGAAATTTCTGTCTGTAAATTTCTTCAGTCTTTTGTTTCTTTGGCTTTTTTTGATTAGAAAAGTCCAAAGTGAAGATTTGAGGTTGTTCTTTTGTTTATTCAAACTGTTCAATCTATGGCTTGTCAGAAACCACATAAACCATTTCATCTGAAGCTGATGGCAATGCTTTCAGATCAACATGATTCCATTGCAGTGCCTGTCCATTTGCTGATGTGACTTCCTATAAGCGCGGTGCTACCTGTCTTTCCATGCTGCATCCAAGTGCCAGCATGATGATTTTGAAGTCTCACTAAATCACCTGGTTTGTGAATAGGAAGATTTGTTAAATTGTTCTTCCCATCAGCATCTCAGCTGGTGACAATCCATTCTCCAAAGGTGCACTTCTGTAGATCATAAGGCTTTTTACAAAATTGTCCTCATCATCATGAGCCTTCTTCATGAGTTTTTTTTTTTTATCTTAACTGAACTTTCTGCTAAGCCATTTGATCTGGGGTAATTTGGACTAGAGGTCTTGTGCTGAAAACTCCAAAGTTCTTTGGAGAACAGGTGGAGAACTCAGAGCTGGAGAATTGGGAACCGTTGTCAGAGAAGACAATACATGGGATTCTGTGTCTTGCAAATAAAGACTTCATGAAGGCTATGACTGCTTTGCTAGTTGGTGTCTGTAGAGTGGCTAATTCCGGGTAATTTGAGTAGCAGTCTGTCACTACAAAGTGGCTTTTACCTTGGACGTCAAACAGGTCAGCTCCTACCTTGTAATAAGGTTTGCTTGGTGTTGGTGTGGGACCAGTGGCTCTGCCTGCTGTTTTGAACTGTGTTTCAAACACACTTCACAACTTGCTGTAACCTGTGATATGTCCTTCTTGATCATCAGCCAGGACATTACTACTCTTGCTTGCCTTTCGCATTTCTCCTCTCCCAGATGGCCTTCATGTATTTTCAGGAGCATCTCTTTTCTGAGACTAGCAGGTATAATGCAAATCTTGCCCTTATAGACAATATCATTGACCACTGTAAGGTCATTTCTGGAAGTGATGCTACGACCATATCTACATAGGCCTGTATGTGTACACCTAATTGTCATCCTTCTGGTTACTTTCTGCAGCATGAGAAAGTATGTCAGCAGCAAACATATACTTGCCTGGTATGTATGTCAGAATTGTATCATACTTTTGTAGCCTGATCTGCATTCTCTGTATTCTCAAAGGACGGTTGTTCATAGATATGGTCATTATTGAGGCGAAAGGTCTGTGAGCAGTCACTACTATAAATGTTTGACCATATACAAATTGGTGAAATCTCTCACATGCATAGGTGATAGCTAACAGTTATTTTTCAATCTGTGCATACCTTGTTTCGGCTTCTTTCAGTGATCTTTAAGCATATGCTACAGCTTGCCAAGTATCACCATGATGCTGAAGAAGAACTGCTCCCAAACCCTTCTGGGAAGCATTCGTCCTTGTGCTTGGTTTTGGTTTGGGTCATGCAGTGCAGGCTTATCTGTTGGCATGGGCATGTTTGTTATCACGTGTATTTTACCTTCATCCACCTTCACTCCATCTGGTGTGATCACATGACCCATGAATCAGACTGTATTCACCTTGTGTTGAACCTTGTCAGGATTGAATTTGATACCCACGTTCTCAGCTCGTTCCATCACTTTGCTCATGATTTCATCATGCTGTTGCTTTGAAGCTGCTGCGATGATCATGTCGTCGGCCACTATTTGGACTCCTTCAATGATGCCAAAAGTCTCAGAGTTGCGATGTTGGAACACTTCGCTGGCAGACTAAATCCCAAAGGGTAATCGCCTGAATCTGAATCTTCCCCAGGGTGTGTTGAATGTGCACAACAAAGAAGACTGCTTGTCAAGTTTTACCTGCCAGTAACCATCCTTCTCATCCAAAATAAAGAAGACTTTCTTGTCTGCCAGCCTGCACAAAACGTCTTCTGTTGTTGGAATGGAGAAGTGTTAGTGGAGGACTGCTTTGTTTAGGTCTTTAGGTGTATGATCGGTGGCACACTTGGGTCTACATGAATATGGTGTTCACCAGGAAACTGACCCAATCCTTTACAAACCGATTGATACTGAGCTATAAGCTTTTCCTTTGTAGCTGGCTTATTTGTGGTCAGTGGCTCTATATGTCTAACCAGCTGCATTTTGTCACATGCTTCCCTCCCCAGGATTGGTGTGAATGATTTCTTCATTATGTTGAAGGGCAGGCATACTCTCAATTTGCCTGTGTTGCACTGGAGCATACATGTCCCTTCTGGTTTTAGCTTAGCCCCACCATATTCAATCAATTCATAGCAGTTGGGTCAAGCTGTTTCAGTCCTTGTAGTTTTGGAAGATATTATGTGGCAAGACATTTGCTTCAGCCCCATGTCCAGCTTTCCCACTTGGATATATGAGTACCATGCTCTATCTCCACTTTCAGCAATGTGGTGTATGCGCAGAGTGTCAACAAATAGTGCATCCACAGCTGTTCTTTTCTTCTGGGGAAACTCAGGTGATTTGGACGATGTGCACATTTTAGCATAATGGTTCCATCTTCCGCATGTGTGACAAGTAGCTCCGTAGGCCAGACACTAGCAAGGCTGATGACTACTACCACATCTCTTGCACATTTTTATGTATGTATTGGATTAAACAGTTGTTTTTTTCAGGTCTTTTGTTCTGCTTTGCATCTCTGACTTTCGTTTGCATGGCATGTACAAGTTTGCTTTGCTCTCCCATTGCTTGCATTTGTGTTCTGGCTATTTCTGCAGCTCTACATAAATCAATGGTTTTGTCAAGGGTGAGGTTAGATTCTCTCAAAAGCCTCTCTTTTCAACGCTGATCATTAATGCTGAACACAATTTTGTCTCTGATCATGTAATTTTCTGATCCTCCAAACTCACAGTCCTTGCTTTTTTGCCTCAGCTCAGTGACATACTTGTCAGTGCTAGTCAAGGCAGCCATAGCATGTGCCCAAAACTGATGCCTTTCAAAGATGACATTCTTTTTTTGGTAAGCAGTATGCCTAGAGTGCTTTCAGTATGTCATTCATTATCACTTCATTTCCTTCATGAGACATCTGAAGTGAGTTATATATTTGTAGAGCATCCTCACACAAAGCATGCAACAAGATGGCTGTCTGTACCTTTTCCGGTTTGCTTTCCGCACCACTTGCAGTCATGTAGATATGGAAGCATTGCACCCATCTCCTCCAGTTTTCTCCTCTCTCTGGTTGCTCCAAATAACAATTACTCGGTCACAGCACAACGAGTTCACAGAGCAACTACCACTTCTGATACCATGTGGTGTTTTCTGTTTGTGATGTGGAAGGACAGCAGATACACACTGAGCAGCAACTGAACTGGATGGCACTTTATTATTTCCCATGTAACACAAAATCATACGCAGTGGCAGTTCTAGCTTTTGTCATGCCCTGGGCAAACCCTCCCTTTAGCATGAAACCATAATAATAATAATAATAATAATAATAATAATAATAATAATAATAATAATAATAAACAACAACAACAATAATAATAAAAATAATAATAATAATTATTATTATATATTATTATACTTTTGCACTTCAATCAAGAAACAAACAAACCAATTGCACACCTCCAATTTCTGAGAGCTCCCTGTCATGTATCAACTTCAGCAGCTAACGCAGTGTCATGGTCTTTGATGGCAAGTCAGGTAAGTTCTTCAGTTCCTTTGCAAGCTCTCTGCCATTCAAATCTGAGAGCTTTTTATAGTATTGTCAAACCAAGGGCCTCACATTGGTCTATCAGTTTGTCATCTGAGAGACTTTGGAAGGTTGACAACACTTGAATGTGAAAAATCTTTCCTGAAGGGCTGTGGTTGCAGCATCAACAACAACATTATAAAATGCTGACATTGTGACAGACAGTGAATTTTGCTTCACTAATTGAGAGTGATGCAGTGTGTCTGATATCACTTAATTCTACCTGTTGAGTGTTGACTCTTCTTCCACAATCCTACAGGACTGGAGGATGTCCCTGTAGGGGAGAGTGGGGACAGTTGCAATGTGTGGCAGTTGCAACACTGCAGATTTATTCAATCAGAAACAAGTTAGAATGATGGCAGTCATACTTTACATGCTCAGTTGGACTCTCCTTCTTTCTACAAGATTGCAACCAGTTTTGATCATATCTTCTGGGAGAACCAAAAAGCAAGTTAAAAAAATATATTTTTTTATGAACAGAATTTTTCTCATAGTGTCTAAACTGTTTGCATGAAGTATTGTAAAGTTGTATCATTTGAATCTGCAGTT
>JAOVVH010142600.1:0-15378 GCA_028566435.1 Scorpiodoras heckelii | reverse complement strand
TGTGTGTGTGTGTGTGTGTGTGTGTGTGTGTGTGTGTGTGTGTGTGTGTGTGTGTGTGTGTGTGTGTGTATACATTTGCCTGGTTCCCATAAAATCACTTTTTATTTTCTTTACAAAATACACAGCTCCTAAATGGAACCTAGAGTCTAGCGGAAAGCTGCTTTGTGACCAATCCATTTTAAAAAATTGTCATTTTACAAAAACAACAGAGTTATAATGGTTAATAAATCCAGATATAGAGAAGAGAGAGAGAGAGAGAGAGAGAGAGAGAGAGAGAGAACAGATATATGACACTGGGCTCTTATTAGCTCATATGTTTTTGTAGGTGATTAGATAAATTAGATAAATGCGGGTGATGTATGGGGTTCAGTGAACGCTGTAATTGACATCGTTTGAACGATTTCTCAGTCACATCTTATTTATACTGGGGGGATGCAACAGTTTTCATGTTCTATTCCATGTTCAGGGTTAAAGTAGAAATGTTACATTCATCGGATATGACATATACGTTATTAAATTATATTTACATTATTATACATTCTGTTATTAATGTACTGGTAGATACGAAAATATAACACATCAAAATATGATGTCATAAACATTTATAGACATGTCATAATTTAAACAGTTCTGGATTATATACAGTATGGTTACAGGTTTTCTTTTAATAGTTAATGTTAAAAGAAAAATATGGCAAAAAGTTGTTGGATCAAAATATTTAAATTAAAGGTAGAATTTCCACTTAAGTTCAACAAAATGTAAATAGGTAAATAATGGCAGGTTTACATCATTAAACTCATTAAATATATTTTCATGCTCAGTATATATTTTCAAACTTAAGCTACTTAAGTTACTGGGGTAAGATGGCTGTTTTTGTCAATCTGTTAAAGCTACACATTTTACTTTAGTTATAATAAATTCTGCCCTTATTTGAAATACACTGATGCATACATTGTTTTTTTCAAAATATAATTGGATCCCACAATATGATTACAAACACATTATGAAATCTGCCACATTTAATTGATCATTTTCCTCAAAGAATGTTCATATATATTAATATTTATATATTTACATATATATAACATTATTTGTAATAATGTTAAATTACTGTTAACTATAAATCTGACAATTGCTAAAAACGTTATAGAATAAGATCTCGAATGAGGCATTACACAGGCGTCTTCCTAGCAAAAATATCTAGCTAGCTATAAGTCTATAAAGTATTTTAATTACAATTAAACAAGTTTTTTAAATATACAAAGGATTCAAATTTATATTAAGCATTAAAGTTAATATTAATATTAAAATAGTTGGCAGATATTAAAATTTAATCTACTTTGCATTTAGTTTGTTTAAAATAAAATTTAAGATATTTTCACGGCATTCATGTTTATAATTTTTACAAAGTGTTATGGTAAATGACAGTAATATGTAACTACGTGATATAATACTATACTAGAAAGTGTTATGCTTAAAATTTATTATTAATTGTAATAAAGCCATACTGTTGATTTAGACATCTATATCTAAAATACTTATGTTCTACTTATTGTGCATGTTATTTAGCATAGATTTGCATATATACACTTACATGTGACTCCACTTATATTTTGATTTAAACTTTTAATACATTTAAACTTTCAAACACTAATTTAATAAAATATATATTTTTAATGAATAAAACCACATCTTATCAACGGGTTTATATTATAGCATTCTAACTTCTATTCGATAAGCAGATTGATATAATTGTACTATTAATGCTAGCCAACATCACACATAGATTTTGTTTTACTAGAAATCATGATTGTTGTGATTAATATATCTATATCAGACGTGTTTAAAGTTATCCGTTTTAGTTCATTTGCTTAAGCTTTACTAACATGGGTTTTTTTCTTGTCAGCAGACCATTAAAGATACAAATGAAGACAAAATGCTTGATAGCTGAAATCAGTTGGAGCAAATAAACTTTATCTGCACCACCGAAGGCTGTGTAAATATGATAAACGAAAACATGAATGACTCAATAGTAAAATTTATGGGCTGCTGCTCAGCTTGCTTAATTCTGTACTATTGAGTTTCATATTTTTGTATGTTGTCCAGTGCATTAGAGCACGGAGTGAGCAGGAACAGACTCCCGGCCTGCTTTAATTCGATTGTGCTTGCAAGCCGTCCACTGAGACTTCCTTCAGCTGATATGATTTTTTTTTTTTAAATGAAACTCACTAACCCTTTTTTATTTTTAATGTTTAATAATAACATGCTTATTTTCACTCAGTTGTTCTGAAGCTTGACTCGATTAAGTAAAGTTCCCTGCTATGTGTCATTTGTAGTTTGGCCATACAAGATGTAGTCAATTGAAAAAAGTGTGCTTTGTGCATATAAATGTGAACGCACAAGCAGAAAATATTAAACACATGACATGCTATCTTAGTTACAAAAGCATAAAGGCCTTTTATAGAAATCAGAGCATGTGAGAAGTAGCAGGTGGTTTTCATAATGACTCTATTTTTAGAGACGGATTCAGTTTCTGTCCTGTATTTAATAAATCTCTCATTAGCTGCACTCTTCTGTCTTTCTTCTTGTGTTGTGAAAACAGAGATCCTTTTTTTCTGACTTTTCCCCCCAGGAGCTGATGATACGATTCAGAAACCTTAGTGACATATATGTCCTAGTTATTTAAATTAGCTTAAATATAATATGTCCATTTGTTTCATGCTAGATTTAATACTCCAGCAGCTATTGGAACATTAAGGGAAGGATACTGTTACCATGATGATAACATAATGATTATAGATCAATGACAAAGTGACAGTTTTCAGAATGATACGGTTTCAGTATTAAATTCAATTTAAGTTTGACTAAAACATAACATAAGCAATACAAATAACTAATGTTAATATAGACAGGGCTTAGAGGATGAATAATAGATTTATATAATTCACATTCTTAAAAAATTCATAACGTTTCACAGGACTCAATTTGTAGGAAAGCCTAAGGAAATGAAGGTTAATATAATTGGTGAGGTTAGCATTTTCTCAGCCATGATTAGGTTAGTATGGTTAGCAAAAGTAGTGCCTACTCATTTAATTGTATATGTTGGTGAAAAAGTGCTCTGTGATTGGTTGTTAGCCAAACACAGTGTTTAACTAGATAAGTAGTGATGTGTAAATGGTTGGTATTATCTTACAATTTCACTTGCCAAAAAAATCAGGGCATGAATCTAAAAACATCATCCTCAGTTATCTATTGAGATCTGTTTCTTAGCTAGTCTCAGTCTCTGATGCTCCACCCACAGCCCACAAAACTTAAAAGTAGTGATCTGTTATAAAGGCATCAGCAACCTGTGCTATACTACACTGAAGTACCAGAAAAACTGGAATACCAGTTAATACTTGGTAGGTTCCCCCATGGGATCTTGGAGGCAACGTTGCACAGTCTTCACGCTGATGATCGTTGAGGCCCCAGCACTGAATTCCAATGTTACTTGAGGCAGTGTTGCACTCTTATTGCATGAAACAATTCTTGCCAGCCGATGCTGGTCACGTTCACGGCCTTTTTACAGCCACACTGCTGTTGTAAGTTCGAGGTTTTGCCTGAATTCTTGTAGTCACGGTTCACCCCTGAAATGCTCATATGTGAAAATCCAAATTTTGCTTCTACCTCCAAAATGCTATGACCCATCTCACGAGCTCCAACTATTAAACCATGTTGAAAATCGCAGAATCACGATAACTTGCTATTCTCATGGTGGAAAAAGCTATAGAAGCTTCCATAGATGTAAGTTTATATACGCACTAGCGGACGCAACCAATGACATGCTGATGCTGAGTTTTTGTATAGGCTCCAGTATCACTTTTTCTGGTCCTTCAGTGTATGTTACCAAAATTTTGTGTACCCCTGACCATCACACCTTCACACACGTTCTTCTTAAAAATGCCATCCCTTATATAGTCTGCCTGTGCTGTTTAATAAGCTGTATTCTTCTGGGAAGGCTTTCCACTAGAATCTGCAGTGTGGTTGTGGGGATTTGTGTTCATTCAGCTACAAGATCATTAGTTAGGTCAGGCACTGATGTTGGGTGAGGTGGCCTGGGGTGCAGTTGGCATTGCAGTTCATTCCAAAGGTGCTCAGTGGGGTTGAGATCAGGACTGTGCTGTATTGTCATGCTGGAACAGGTTTGGGCCTCTTAGTTTCAGCTAAAGGAAACTGTAATGTTACAGCACCCAAAGACATTCTACACAATTGTCTGCTTCCTGTTGCTTTGTGGTAACCGTTTGGGGAAGCATGTATAGGTGTAATGGTTAGGGGTCCACATATTTTTGAAAGTATTTTCATCCAAGATTTATTTCTTCATAATGTCTCTGTACACATTTAATGAGAGATTGTATCTGACAGGTAAGATGAAACCACGGTTAGGTAGGAACTAAAGCTGTAAGAGGGGAACTGAAAAAGTGTCGGACTTTTACAGCATCAAAAAAACAAGAATCATAAATCACTTGTTGCTAGAGTGGAGAATTTGTGTCATGTACATACATGAAAAATGTAACACTCACCTATCGCTTTGTCTCCTTCTAGTGTGAATGTAGAGTTAGGAGTATAGTGTCACGCCAACTAGCATAACAATGAAAAATTCTAAGGCTAAAAAGGCTAAACAAATGTCAACTCATTCAATAGGCTTAACTCTCTCTCTTTCTCTCAGTGATCTCGCTGTCTCTGCTGACTGTTTAAAGTCCAGTCCAAACAACACCCTGAGTATCTGACCTTCACAAAAACGCCCACCGGTCATCATTAAAAAATAATAAAACAAACCCTGAGCACTGCTTGGCCGCTGCTCGCTCCGCCGTGGTCTGAGAGAAAGCTCTGTGGAGAGATATGAAACACTCTCTTGACCTCTTACATGTCCAGTGACAAATGTTTTTATCTCGGCCAAGCGGACAAGCCAGAGCCGAGTTCAGCGCAGAAACATCTCAAAAACCCGTAAAACAACAACTTTTATCAGATCTCGGGTGAGCTGAGCCGGAGGAATGGATTTTTTCTTCTCAAGAAGCTCTGGTTTTACAAAACCTTTTGAACCAGAGGTTCATTTTTCACTCGAGACGCAAAATCCATGAGAATTGTGTTTAAGTGAATAAGTTAGATTAGTCTTCGCTACTTCCTTAAGTGTGCCTCAGTTGGCAATGCTGCTACGATGCTAACTAAGGTAATGTTAAATGCAAACAAAAAAAGTTCAGAACAGTTCAGGATTCTTGTGTCTTGTTTTTCAGATGTCCAACTGTTTAAAACCACTGGCAAAAGTTTATGAACAGGTTTATTCTCAAAGTTAGCAGTTAATAACAGCAGACAACTAATATTTAACCACCAAATTCATGTAAATAGTGCAACTGTGTTTAAATATAAATATATTATAATATATTTATTTATAAATAAAGATATAAAGATAAATATAGAAGTATTAGCACCCTGTTTAATGTGACCATAATGATTACGAGAATTTCCATACCCAAAATTATTGGCTAAATCATAACCAAAAGCTATGAGTTGAAAAAAATAGGTCTATATTTCAAAAGTCTGCTCTTCAAGCAAAGTGTGTTTTTGTTGTATAAGCTGAAAAATAGCTTAATTTTTTTTTTAAAGTTGAAAAGTTAGCAGCAAATATTAACTGTCGTAAACAAACTTAGCAGTTAGCATTAACAGAGTTGAGATGAAACACTGCAAAACTGTAAATGTGAGTTGTATTAATTCATTTTAGATTTAGACTTATTTAAACAATCATCCCTGCCAATGCATTAACAAAGATTACTATAGTGTGGGTACCCGGCATTAGAAGCTGGTATTAGCTAATATGATTTGCAAAAGAAGAGTTTTTTTTCCACAAAAAAAAGTGTTTAACAGGAAAAAAAACCAGATGTATTTTAGGTTACAATACATCTGCAGTAGTAATGCAGTGTAAAGCTTATAAGCAAGTGTGCACATGCTAGCGAAGTGCTAATACTAGCTGAGATGAAGAGGAAATTCATCTTCTCGAGAAAGTTTGAAAAAGTCATGCTAATTGAGTTTAAAAGAACAACTCAGATCTTATTTTTAACCTCCTGTTTAATGATTCTTTGCACTGTTTAAAGGTGCTATTAAATATTACGAGCAGGTCTTTATCTCAAATTAACCGCTAGCTATGAGGTGAAAGAAAATCAATGGTTAGTGTGTTGGAGTTATTTAAAAATGTGCTTAAAAAATGGGGGGTAGATGAAATCACCAGAAAGGTTTTACAGCATTTTAGGGTGTTTGAACTCACCTTCTCACACTTTTCCACCCAAAAGCTTGTAGGTGTGAAAATGCCTGAAGCCGAGGAAAAAAGGGGTGGAAGAAGTTCATGAGCTGCTCCTCCACTTTATGAGATTCTGCAAAAAGTAAAAGTGTGTGTGTGTGTGTGTGTGTGTGTTTTCACACCATTTCAGGTTCATTGGGGACTGGCCGATGAACATCGCAGCTGTTCTTGGGAAAATCCTGCTGCATGGTTTCTTCGAGCAAGGCTTTTCTGGGTGCTGGTCTTTAATCTGCCGCTGATTTAGAGCCTGATGACTGACGCTGCTTTGCACTTTCTGTGTTCTGTGTATTTAACATTTGGTGCCAAAACGTTATGAAACGTTAAAAATGAAACACTCTTTTTGAGGACGAGCAGGGACTCGGAGGCCTCTGCAGGATTAACGCTAATGCCGCTAACGACAATAAAACAATTTCAACAAGCTTTTTAGAAATCTGTTTTTCTGGAAACATTACGTGACATTTAACATGTGACATTTAAATTCATCTGGACTGATTTCTCTCCTACAAACACCATTTCCAGAAAAGTTGGGACACTTTCTAAAAATGCAATAAAAACTAAAAACCGTAATTTGTTAAAGAGCAAAGAAAACATTACACTGACAAACTTATACAAATTTACAACAAAATATAAAATATACAAAATATATAAACTTATAACAAAATATAAAAAAATATAAAATATGGAACCTGCAGTACACTCAAAATAACGTTGAGACAGAGGCAAAATAAGATTATACAAGTAACAATGTTCTGGAAGGTTATACAATTACCAGTTTAACTGGTAACAGGTGAGGTCATCAAGACTGAATATAAAAGTAGCCTCCACCAAACTCTTAGCCTTTGCAAGCAAGGATGGGTCATGATTCACCACTTTGTGCCAAACTTCATGAGAGAATTGTCAGTCAGTACAAATACAATGTTTCTCAGCGTACGATTGCAAAGAATTTAGGTCTTTCACTATCTACAGTTCCTAATATCATGAAAAGGTTCAGGGAGTCAGGGTAAAGGCCAAAGGGTGAAACCACTGCTGAATATGTTTGACCAGTGAGCCCAAAGGCGGTATTGTTTAAGAAACCATGATGCTACAGTGATGGACAGAGACACATGGGCTTGGGACTACTTTGGAAAATCATTAGCTGTGTCCCAATTCAGTGGCTGCATCATGCGAAGCATGTGATCTACAGGGGTCTACAAAGAAGTATCCTTCTAAGGCTGCATAGACCACAAAGGCTGAACAGACATGAGATGGTCTGTCTACAGCAGATTTCCTGTTTGCATCACAGCACCGCTGTTCCTGCTGAAAAACATCACGACGCTGAGGTTCCTTGAAGAAACTTTGATTTTAGTGTTTTTATTTTTTCATTTATTAGAGCTGGGTATGCTTCACAGCTGGCACATGATGTCTCTTAGACTGATCAGAGAGGTCTATCACCTGATAAAATACAGTGTTTAAGCTGCGTACTGTTAGAAATGTTAAGATTAAGCAGTTAACAACCATTAGTGTCTGGTTAATTTCAATTTTACTCATATTTAAAATGGTGGTCTAATGTTCATTCACATTTACTCACTCGCTCATTTGCTGATGCTGCCCTATTCTTGAGTTCTCACTGGCGTGCAATGAATCTCAGGATATGTTGGCTGGCAAATGATCCACCCATTAGATACTTTGTTGCCATGGAAAGAATGATGCATTTCTTGGCCACATATGAAAGAGCCTTGAAATGAGACAGCCTAGTCGCACCACTGTGATGCAAACGGTCTTCGAGTACAGTAGGATGCATCCCGGAAATGGGACACAGATATTGCCACTTAGCACAGCCTGCCGCTGCATCAAGAAATGCAACCTGAAACTGTATTATGCAAAGAGGATGCCATATATTCATTTTGTGCAGAAATGCCAGCATGTTCTCTGGGCCCAAAGTCACTGAGATAGACCAAAAGACGTGTTCTGTGGTCAGATGAGTCCACATTTCAGCTTGTTTTTGGGAAAAATGGACATCAGATTCTACATGTCAAGGATGAAAAAGACCTTCCAGACTATTATGAATGACAAGTACAAAAATCACCATCTATGATGGCTTGGAGGTACATCAGTGCCAACAGCATGGGTGATCTGCATATGTGTGAAGATACCATTGATGTGGAGACTTATACTAGTACTTTGGAGAGACATATGCAGATATCAAGACAACATTTTTTCTCAGGAACTCCATGTCTATATCAGCAGGACAATTCCTCATTCATACATAGACTGTGTGTGTCCGACTGGCCTGCCTGCAGTCCAGATCTGTCTCCTGTTGAAAATGTACTGTATGGTGTATGAATAAAGAGGAGAATCAGACAACACCATGGTGTTGACCATGGACCGTTGAGCAGCTCAAGTCTTGGGCAAAGAATGAGCAAAAGTTCCACTTACAATACTGCACAATTAGTATCTTCAATTCCTAAATGATTAAAAAGTATAATTTAAACAACAGGTGATGTGATCCAGTATTTTTTAGTGTGTTGCAAAAATCAATTTCTAAATTTTGTTTATATTTAACAAATAGAATTAAATTCATCACTGAAAACACTGAAAATCTTTTCCTTGTCCTTTTATCTGCTAAATAAAGGTTCAATTGAATTAACAAATTATAGATTTTAGTTTTTATTACATTTTTAGAAAGCATCCCAACTTTTGTGGAAATGGAGTTTGTACTGCCCATACTCCCCCACCCCAGCAGAATTAATGTTTCTGTACTAATAATAATTTGCACTAATATATGCTCATGCTAATTGTGATCTTATCAGAAAGTTTTTAGAAATGCAGTTTTAATAAGAATGATGTGAATACCTTCCACATGACCTTTACTTTTCTCCTGGAGGTTTTTCATTTTGCCTGATTTTTCTTCCAAAAGATTCATTTATTGCTGTTGAGCCAATTTATGCTAATTGTATCATTATGCTAATTGCATTACCTCACATCTTAAACTCTACTAAAACTAAAAGTAGTCAGTTGTTTTGGAAACATTATGAATGTGAAACCCTCGCCCATCATCCTTACCCAGACCATTTTTGTCCAAATCTTCACCTAAAATTTAAGCATTTAAGTGTTTCTGTCATGACTAGCCCTACTCTATGCTTTTGTCTGAAAGCTTTAAGAAATGTGGCTTTAACAAGAACAGTATGAATACAATGCAGATGACCTTTACTTTCTCCTGGAGGATTTTTATTTCATCCATTTTCTTCTTCCAAAAGGTTTATTTAATTGTTATGGAATCAATTTATGCTAATCATGTTATTACGCTAATTACACTCTCCTCTGTGTTAACAGTACTAAAACTCAATGTCGTCAGCATTATGGACGTCAAAATGTTCACTCTGTAAATTTACTTGGAATTTTTTTTACTGGTTGATCATTTTTAAACCACTGCAAGGTCTATTTAATTGTTTTGGTAATGATTAGTGCTAGCATTGTCATGCTAAATAGCATGAATTAAATATGCATAACTGTTCATTTCTCCAGGAGGATTTCTTTTTAGTCTCTTTACTTTTTCCAACAATCTGTTTAATTGTTGTGATACTGAATAGTACCAATATTGCCAGGCTAAATGTGTCCTCAGCTGAAAGCTTCTTAGATTGTATTAGAAATAACAAGAACAGTATGAATATGTTTCACATGATATTTCCTTTCTCCAGGAGGATTATTTTATTTTAGCCATTTTCCCCTTCCATAAGATTTATTTAATTGTTATGGAACTGATTTATGCTAATCATGTTATTATGCTACGTTCTCCTCTGCTTTAGTAGTACTAAAGACTTGTTGTTTTTATGGAGACTTTATGAACAGTACCAGCGTAGCACTCAAATTGACCCAGAATAACTTTATGTGTGTAGTCCATTTTCCTTCCAAAACATCTGTTGTGACAGAACAGTTTATGCTCATACTCAGATTTACCTTTTCCTGGCCTGATTGTCAGTTAAATTTTTTTGTTCAAGAAATCCGTTTATATTTAAGCTCCCTGAAGAAAAAAATGTCAGATATAGTTCGATACTAGCATATCTGATTCTTTACTTTTAGTAAGCTTTATAACGCAGCATAATAAATATAATTGCAATAACGTTAACATGCATTAATATCCAGAAATCCTATTGATAAAATGAACGGACATGAGAAATGTTTTAGGAACAACAATTTGCATGCGTTTAGGAAGGAATTAAAAATTAGTCATTCAAGTTATTCTATTAAAAAGAACATTCTGGGGAAATTTGATAGGAGAAAACAAAGACTAAAATGTTTTATTTTTATTGAATAGCCAGTAACTATTACTTTCATCAAAAAAATTTTAAAAGTAAAACTAAACCTAAACCCATTAGTTAAAATTAACATTAATAATTAACAATTCTAAACATTTCACTATTTTAATTTGTGAAAATATTGAGAATCATATATTAACTTATGTTGTAGTGTAGTGTAAACATTTCTTTGTACTCAGGTATATGTTGATGAATTAGTAATGCCCAAAAAACTCTATAAAAGATAAAGTGTACAGAGGACTGGGAGCATGAAATGCATGATCAGAGTAAAGACTGTAAAATAGAATTTGATATTTGATTCACTTCTATCCCAATAAAAATATTTAATAATAATAATAATAATAATAGTAAAAATAATAATAGAGCACTAAATCTACTGCTAGCAGAGGCATTTGTTTACAGCTTTAGGCTTCTCACAGACAGACTGTCTCGTAAATTAGTTTTATTTGTCTTAATTTATAGATTTGTGTTGGTTCGCCTTCTTAGTTTTTCATATTCTCTATTTAATGCCAATAACGTTATAACAGTATATTCTCTGTGATGCAGATGTTAGCATGACCTAGTGAACTAGCATGATTACGTGTTTTTGACACCAAAGTTCTGGATAAGGGCATCTGCTAAATGCTGTAAACATGATAAAAATTAGCAGTTTGAACTCCACAGTATATTCCAGATATAAAAGTGCAGTAATCCATGCAAATGATATGATTTGAAGTTGATCAGGTCGAAGTAGTTAGTGTTCTGAAGCGTACGCCTACACATGCTCGGCAGCACAAGTAGGATATGAACTTTCTTCTGAAGGATTTTACGAATATCAAATTCCTTGTGTAAGTGCTCGCACAAATGATTTATGAATTAATCTGTTTCTATCCAGCTTGGTAAATGAGGCCCATTGTGCATAAAAATGCCACTGTAATAAGGCTTATGATAATTAATTAAGTGTTAATTACATTTCTCAGTGCTAAATGTTATTCAACTTAAGACCAGATGAATGTCTAGAATGAATGCAATGAGGCTACAAAATAAAAATAATAATAGCTTGATCAACATATTAGTTTACACACAGGTCAGACACTATGCATATTCTACACTTGTTACATCATAATATTCTCTTGCCAAAAAGCATACAGCTTGCTGCTTACAATCCAAACTGTCACTCCCTGCGTCCTCCTTCTGCGTCTTAAAAAAATAAATGGTGCCAATGACAACAAGCAAACACATTTCGCTCAGGAGTCATCTCAGAGGATTTGTGTTTACTTCCTGTCTTTCCTCATGTTGCATTTGTATCATCGCTGGATGTTAAACTTTCTCATGAACAGTTTAAGCTTTTAAAATTCTGTGTTGTATAAATATAATCAAAAAAATGACTGAAAATCTTAGAGGACCATCTCCACAAACACGTCATCATCAATAAAAATAACGTATATGAATATGCACAAATGTTCTAATTTGAAAACACCCTCATATCACTATGTTAGGTAACTTAGCTTGCCATGTGATTGATAGACAGTGCTCAAAAAAATTAAAGGAAGACTTTGAAAACACATCAGATCTCAATGGGGAAAAAATCATGCAGAATATCTTTCCTGATATGGACTGGGCAATGTGTTAGGAATGAAAAGATACCACATCATTTGATGGAAATGAAAATTATCACCCTACAGCGTAGGGTCTGACAATGGGTCCAAGGATTTCATCCCGATACCTAACAGCAGTAAGGGTGCCGTTGTCTACCCTGTAGAGGTCTGTGCATCCTTCCAGGGATATGCCTCCCCAGGCCATCACTGACCCACCACCAAACCGGTCATGCTGAATGATGTTGCAGGCGAAATAATGTTCTCCACTGCAGCTCCAGACCCTGTCACATCTGTCACATGTGCTCAGCTGAAACCTGCTCTCATCTGTGAAAAGCAGAGGGCGCCAGTGACGGATCTGCCAATTCTGGTGTTCTATGGCAAATGCCAATTGAGCTCTATGGTGCTGGGCAGTAATCACAGGGCCCACTACAGGACATCAGGCCCTCAGGCCAAACTCATGAAGCTTGTTTCTGATTGTTCGGTCAGACATTCACACCTGTGGCCTGCTGGAGGTCATTTTGTAGGGCTCTGGCAGTGCTCATCCTGTTCCTCCTTGCACAAAGGAGCAGATACCGGTCCTGCCGAGGGGTTAAGGACCTTCTACAGCCTTGTCCAGCTCTCCTAGAGTAACTGCCTGTCTCCTGGAATCGCCTCCATACTCTTGAGACTGTGCTGGAAGACAAAGCAAACCATCTGGCAATGGCAAATATTGATGTGCAATCCTGCTGTATTTGGACTATATGTGCAACCTCTGTAGGGTCCAGGTACCGCACCATGGTACTAGTAGTGACACTGACCCTATCCAACTGCAAAACTAGTGAAAACTCAGTCACAAAAGATGAGTAGGTACAAAATGTCAGAGACCTCCACCTATTAAACCATTCCTGTTTTGGGGGTTGTTGCCCCTCTAGAGCACCTGTTGTTAATTTCATTAACACCAAAGCAGCTGAAACTGATTAACAACCAAACCCCCCCCACACACACACACTTAACTGACCAGCTCAATATCCCAGACATTGAATTGAGTTGATGCTATACTCTGATTAAAAAGTGTTCCTTTAATTTTTTTTTTTTGAGCAGTGTATTAATCAGTCGCATTGAAAAAAATCAGAAAACTTACATTTAGACCCAATTAAAATTAAATTTGATTATTTGTGTGTGATTACAGCACAATATTTCACCAGTAAGCTTCACATTTGCAGGAAGATAAACAAGAATTGGAACAAAACAAAAGTGCATGGTGTTTCTCTTCTTCATGGTTGCTTTTCCTTCTTGTTTTTCATGTGTTTTTTCTTACTGGCTTTAACAGATCTTGTTTAATCCGTGTTCAGAGAGAGAGATGAAATACGAGAACAGACTGATGCACCGCAAGAAAAAAAACTCATTTCCTTTAAATTAATACAATGACCTAAGAACCATAGGAATACTTTAAACTCAGTATTCACGTTTTACTGACATTAAAACATCACTGTTGTGCTGTTTAGGGCTTTTACTCAAACCTCTCTCACACACACACACACACACACACACACACACACATGTATGTTTCTGGTCCTCTCTTGTCCCTCAGGTGGTATATCAACAAAAATTTTATTAAATCACAAGCATAATATTAACAATGTCATGAGACCTCGTTAGAAAGTTCCAGCTCAAAGCAAATAAGATTTCATTTAGTGATCTGTAAATCAGAAGGTAAAGAATGGCCGCCGTGCTCTCCGACTGACTAAGCAGCCCTCAGGAGTCCATTTTGTCCATCGCAAGAAAGGGAGGATGAGGGTGGACGAAGGAGTGCAGATGATTTGGGGAGTGTTTTGATGCGCAGTTCAGGCGTTATGCATATTCCGCTTTTGTTACGTCATAATGTTCTCTAGCCAAAGAAAGGATGCAGTGCGCTGCTAAAGATCCAAACTGTCGCCCCTCGCGTCCTCCTTGCGCTTCTTATGTTTTATTGATGTAAAAAAATGGTGCCAATGAAAACAAGCAAACATATTTTGCTAAGGAGTTGCCTCAGAGGCTTTGTGTTTACTTCCTGTCTTTCCTCATGTCTCATTTGTGTCATGGTTTGATGTTAAACTTTATCCTGATCATCTCATTTCAAACCATTACAATTATATTATGCTTATATCATTGGCGTAGGACCCGGGGGATGGGGGTGGGGGTGTCCGACCCAATATTGTAAACAGGTGCATTTGTCTCACCCAAAGATTATACTGTGAGGGGAGAAAAAACAATAGCTTTTATTATGAAAGAGCGACAGAGAGGGAATGTTTTGGCAACAAGTCATTCAGACAACCTACGCATTTCATGCTAAGTTGTGTGATGGGTGGCGCTTGGTCTCATTTTTGCCTTTGTTAAGGGTTTTGTTAAGATACCTGTTCAAAAATATCCAATTAGCAGCTTCACTGGTCTCAGCTTTTGCCTCGTCGGAGCGTCTGGTTTGTGAAGTTTTCACCAGCTTTGAACTAGAGATCGGTAATGAGAGCACGACGAAGAGCAATGACGGCTAATCGTATGAAGATGG
The DNA here is from genome assembly GCA_028566435.1 of Scorpiodoras heckelii. Classification (NCBI taxonomy): domain Eukaryota; kingdom Metazoa; phylum Chordata; class Actinopteri; order Siluriformes; family Doradidae; genus Scorpiodoras; species Scorpiodoras heckelii. Next base: position 657 of record JAOVVH010142600.1, on the reverse strand, counting down.
ATTGTGTATAACGTCTTGTTATGGTAACATAGTAGCAATGTTAGCTAACATTAATATTAACTATGGTCAAGTTGTGAGAAAGGTCAGGTAACATTAATCCCAAACTGCACAGTGCTGCACTAAATAGTATGTAAACAATAGTACGCTATCATTAGAAGTGCTATCAGTAGTGTAGTGTGTAAAGTTCCACAGTGTACTGTTTGGACCACAGACTCACTGTCTAACAGTAATATTAGTCTTGTCTAAAACTTGTAAACCTTGAACTTACACACTGCTAAACTAACATAAATTGTTTTGTCATCTCATTTCAGCATAATGCCACCAAAATAAATATATAATAAAAAAAATAAAACATCACAGGACACAACATTACTGAGGGTTTTTTTAAAAAAAAAAAACGTTTGTTCTTTTGTAACAGTTATATTTCAGATTATTATTATTACATTATTTTTATTTAATTACATTATTTGAAATATCATGCATTACCTTATTAGGAGAAAACTGGTACAAACAGAGGAGTGGCAGGTGAAGGAGTGGCAGATGGTGTGAGGTGTGAGCTGAAGTCTGAAATGTTTTAGTGATGTACACTGATCAGGCATAACCTTATGACCACCTCCTTTTCTCTACACTCATTGTCCATTTTCTCAGTTCCACTTA
>JAOVVH010142576.1:4860-15394 GCA_028566435.1 Scorpiodoras heckelii | reverse complement strand
TTTTTTAACGCATTAATTTGACAGCACTACAAAAATATAAGCAATTCATTGTTGATTATGCTAAAAAAATGTAGTTTACAGTGTCAGTTTTTAAAAAAAGAAACAATTTTATAGATGTTGAAAAGTAGGCCTGTTGTAATGAGCCCCACACTGAGAGTTTGGAGACAATTGCAGTATTTATTTTACACCACAATCTATTTACAAGAAAGCAAAAGGTAAAGCAAACATCCAAAATGGGAAACAGGCAGGCGTAGTGACTTCACGGGTTGAGTCATGGGGAGGGGTGACGTCTTCCACAGAGCGAAAGGGCATGGCGACGTCCTCAGCCGAGCAGGAAGGCACAGCGACCTCCGGAGCAGAACGAGAGGGCGGAGCGACGTCCGTGACAGAGCAAGAAGGTGGAGTGACTGGCTCTGTACCCCCAGGGAGCAGGGCGATATCCTCATGATGGGTGGGAGGGCGGAAGTCATTCCGCCTTTTATTTCCTGGCAGCGCGCCCTAGGCAATTACCTCAACGGGCGCCAAGTGAGCTCGTTGAGGCTTTGCGCTTCGAGGCGCGTAGTCTCTAACTGCGGTTCCTTTTTCATGATTCGTCACCCTCTTGTGGCTACGGACGTAACACCTGTGATTGATATCATGTGACAGATGGCACATAAAATAATAAGAAGGTGTGATGAAGGTGATACTCTGCTGTGTCTTTTAAATCATTACATTCATTTAATTTCCACAATAATAAAAAAAACACACTGACATTAATTAATGATATTTTGGCTAGGAAGTGATTAAACCAACTTGCGTCACCTACTTATGATGTCATAAGTTGCATTGCTCTTATACAGTATTTTGCTCAAACATACACTAGCTAACTAGCTTGACGCTTGAACTTGAGCTCGCCAGCTAGCTTAATGGAACAGATAGCTAGCTGGAAAGCAGCTGCCGCTTACCATCTTGCGTTAAAGAGTTGTTAGTAAAATCGTTGTGTAGCCATGCAGCTACATAACAGTCACTGCTGATAATCGAGATTTATTGGAAGAAGTGAAAATGTGCTTTAGTCAGTGTTTCGATTATTAAAAACTATATACATTGCTGTAAATGGATATAACAAGGTCGAGCATCCGTTGATTAATCCGAAGAGCCGTGCAGAGCCACGGCGCAATTTAGCTGGTCTGAGTTAACAGAAAAAAAATTGCATCCGAACAGTCATTCAACTGGGAATTCCGAGTTGGATCTCCGACATAAACAAACCTCAAGCTCTAGCAACACAGCAATGCTGAGTCAACAGTAAACAAATCTATTATGCTATTGGGGCATTTTGTTCCCATGGTTTCACACGGACGCTAGGTTTTCTGACTTTAATCCTGCGATGAAACATATACAGGTACTTGACGCCTCAGTGAACGGTTTGGTGAGGATGAACGTTATGTAAACAGTTTAACCACAGCTCAGTGACGTTAAACCCCTGTGGGAGATTTCAGGCAGTGTGTCGGCGCTCTCTATCACTGTCATCATTATCATCACCAATCTCAGGAAATCCCGTCGGTGTTCCTCATTCTAGGCTTGTAATAATCTGTATCAGGATTCACTGTATTTTTCCTTTAATTTGTCACCCAGGTGTATTTATAAATAAATACAGGCGAGTATTGGTCAGAAACGTATATAACACAAGATAATATAATAATGCTGTCATGATAAATGATGTCACAAAAGACTATTCAGAGATGTCATGAGAATTGTGACATTTTTATCATTTAATATAAATATATAATGAATATCATCTGATCTGATAATATTTCTTACTGTTTAACTCTATGAACCTGTAACGTGTTTATAATGTTTTAAAAAAGGGGAAACCTCTTTTTCAGTGTTAAGTAAATAACTTTGTAGGCAAACGTATCACAATAAAGGATTGTTTTTCATTCGAACGCCGCTCTTCTGACGACTAGGAAATCTACAAAACCCATTTCCATGTTCTAAAAGCGCAATAAAAATCTGAAATCTGTCATTCGTTAATTCACTCGAAGCTTTAGTTAACAGACAAAAGGACAAAGAAAAGATTTTCAGTGTTTTCAATGATAAACTTGTTAAATATAATGAAACTAATGTAGAAATCGATGCCTTGGGACAGGCACACTTGGGACAGAGGCGTGTTTACCACTGGGTCACATAACCTTTAGTTTTAATTACCGTATATGTTTTAATTATTTGGGAATTGAAGATACTAATTGTAACGTGCTGAATGAGGCGTGGTATCGTACTGCTGAAATAGACACGGAGTTCCTGGGAGAAGACGTCGTCTCGGAGGCAGCATACTGTACATTTCTCCAGAATACCACTATAATTATAACTATAACTATATAGTAATTACTGTATATTGTAATACATATAGTATGGAAATATCATGACATCATGTTGTTTTTGCATTTTGTAGTCCATGCTTGTCTTCATTGCATTTTTTCCATGCTAATACAGTTTGATATCACTCTGTGCTTTTGTGGAAATCTCTTAATGCTCCACTGTGATTAAAAATAACCACACATTTCATGTAGCATTACATGGAAAACACCAGGTGTGGAAACAGCCTCAGCTTAAATTATTATTATTTTTTTTAACAACAACGTTAGCTTGTTGTGCTGCAGAATGTATAACCGTCTTGTTAGCTATGACAGCATCCTTTTTTTTTCTCCTATTTTGTTTTTCGGTGCAAAACTTAGCGATGTGCATCAGGTTGTTTTGCGCTGAAGTCATGTTTGATCTTTTATATTTGTTGAGTAAAAAAAAAGGAGTATAAAAGTCTCTCTAAAATGGTTTTTATTTAACATCGGCGTCAGCAGCGCAGGTGGACACGACCATAATCCGGTTAAATATATTACATTTTTCCAACCACAGAAAAGGAAACTTCTTGTGTAACATTCCCTTTTTTAAGGATTATGGCACTCCTGTGGTTCGTTTGAAAGCAGCCTGAACAGGATTTCACTGTGGGACACAAATGGGATTTATTCCTGTGGAAACAAACCAGAGCAGAACAGCTGACTTAGTTTTTAAACTCCTCTCTGAAGTTAATAAGACCAAAAAAACCCCTCACTTGTATCAGTTACCGAAAAGAGAAATCACAACTCGTCTGTTTTGAAGACGCTGAATAACTTAGAGCCTTACCTGAGAATCTGACACTGGAGACTCCTTCCATGAATGCTGTAAATAAATGTAAAACAGCATATTGAATCCAGTTCTGCCATCGTCGTGTGGACGGGGGAAAACAGAGCTTTTTGAAAACGCCGACATGTGATTGGCACGCGGGCTCATCAGTTCCAAGAAGGCGGAGCTTACTGAAAGGCCATTTGTTTTCTGTATTCGTTTTTTTTTTTTTAAATGTGAGTTGTTTTACAGCATGGTGTTGTTTGCGTCTCTTTGAGCCGAAGAGGTAAATTTATTCAAAAGGAACATCTGTGATATTTGGCACAGAGGATCATGGAGCCGGATCCTGTGCTGTGGTGTCCAAAAAGTCTGAGAGTCTGTTCTTTCTCATTTAACACAAACATCCCCTCAAGAGGGGTTTTAGCTTGATGGTGTGAGCGTGGTACGAGGAGGAAGGACTTGGCAGTCGACTTTTATTGATGGCTCAGTGTAAGGAGTCAAAATTCCCATCAGTGAAGACGAACAAAAAATGACATAAAACTGAATGAATACATGTCCTGCAACCTTTTCTGAGGGTTTAATCCAGATATGCTAAACACCACAGCTATAAAGCTCTCTGGAAATACTTGAACATCATAAATTTACATAGAATTTACTTAAAAGCCCGAGAAAATATACAGAACTCTGTTATTACACTGTCATGACGTGGCCATAGGCATTCATAATTAAAAAAAAGAGAAACTTACGTCACTTAAGGGTAAGAGAAAATATACATGACTTGTTATTACAGTGTCAGGATCTTATGTCACCTTATGTCACCTTATGTCACCTGACATGGTAAGTTTTAAGTCACTGTGGTGTAAAAATTTAATGAAAGCTTTTTGGCACAGGACAAACTGTTGGGAAAAAAAACGTATAAATATATAAGCAGATTTAATTCACAGTTGTCATATAGGTTTATATACGTGTTATAAAGTGTCATAATGCACAATATGCAGGTTAAAATGGGATAAAAAAACTGACAAAAGCAAGTTTCATTTCCCCTGTTATAAAAAACCCCAAACATTTTAAATGTTTATGTACGTTTATGCCAGCTGTCATATAGAGCTTATGTAGGCATCATGTCTTAATAATGCATGCCTTATGAACACTGCTCATACAGGAGGTAAAGTGCTACTGGATGTTCATTAAATGAATAAAACACAGCATAAAGTGAGTTTAAAGATACAGATCATAATCAGACATCACACTTACTTTACTTACTTTACTGTATATTACAGAAGTTATAAACTGTACAAAGCTGTGTTTTTACAGCGACATGACGTCGTAACATAAACCGACCCATAACGTGTAATAATACGACATTATGTCACCTGGTGCACATGTTAAGTCAACTTTACATCCTGGAAACCTGCCAGAAAAAAAACTCTATTAATGTTTACGTAGGCTTATCAGTTGTCAGTCATGTAGAAATTATGTAGGTGTAATGGAGTCTTATGAACACTGTGTGTGAATCAGTTAACAAAAATAAATAAAGGAGGAAAAATGTTAAAATTCTGCAAACCTTTGAAAACATGACAAAGGGGAAAGCATGTGTACATTTTTATACATACTGAAGTATCAGAAAAACTGGTATAGCAGTTAATACTTGGTAGGTCCCCTGCAGGATCTTGGAGGGAACGTTGCACAGTCCTCACGCTGATGTTTGTTGAGGCCCCTGAATTGAATTCCGTTGTTACTTGTGGCAGTGTTACACGTCTATCACGTGAAATGATTCTCACCGGCTGACGCTGGTCACGTTCACCCAGAGTCTTTTTACAGTCACACTGCTGTCATAAGTTCGAGGTTTTGCCAGAATTCTTGTAGTCACGCTACACCATTGAAATGCTCGTACGTGAAAATCCAAACTTTGCTTCTACCTCTGAAATGCTACGACCCATCTCACCAGCTCCAACTATTACACCCTGTTGAAAATCACAAAATCATGATAACTTGCCATTCTCACAGTAGAAACAGCTCGATATGTTTCCATAGGTGTCTGTTGTTTTATATACGCACTGATGGACTCAACCAATGACGTGCACAGGTGACGTTGCTATGGATTTTGCATCGTACCAGTTTTTCTGGCACTCCAGTCTATTTTACATACGCAGTGTAGCAGTACAGTACTGACGTACAAAATTTATTCTGAATAATGCTTTTACCAAATACAGCACAGACTGATGCATTATATTTATTATACTCTATACATTATGCATCGTTATACTATATACAGTATGTTAAACTTTATTTCATGCTTTATCACTTATATTCCATATTATACTAGTTATGCTTTGTACTTTATTATTGTTTATTATTATTATTACTTCATTATACTTTATTACCCTGATATCTTACACTTTGCATTGTGCGTTATACGCTTTATATGGAGAGAAGTGTGTATTCTGTACATTATAATTTCACACTATAACTTCACCATACTCTCCCTTTTACTGTGTGCACACTGACGGTACTCTGTGATAGCCGTGCAGCAGGACCGACTTGCTGAGTCATTACATGACTGTGTGTGTGTGTGTGTGTGTGTGTTTCAGAAGCCTAAAGCGAGGAAAGTGTGTGAGAGAAGAGAAGAGGCTGAAGTGAAGCTCCAGCGAGACGCAGGAACACCATCCGTCACTGGTCTGCTGGACACTGACACTAGGAACAGTTCCAGCGTGAGAGCAGACGCTCCACGGCGGCACCAGTCTGACACTGACATCAACACCGAGGAGACAGACACTGAATTAAAACACAGAGGCTTCCAAGGACACTGAGGAGATTAAACACTAACTCTGAGACGCCTGGGAGATAACGGTGCTGGAAATGTATGGACTGTCGGCCATGTTTGGTCAGCACTAATCCTCCTTTAATCAGCTACAGGACATGTAGCTCAGAGCTCAGAGCTTCACTCTGTGTGTGTGTGTGTGTGTGTGTGTGTGTGTGTGTGTGTGTGGGTGTAAGTGATATGATAACTAAAGCGCCATTTGGCTGTCACACTTTATCTTTCACATACACGAGGAAACGAAAGTTTTTGCTAAACACCAAATTGTTCCAGAAACTTCCTGAATAGATGTTTATAAACACTTAAAAATGCAGTGTCATGTAATGTGTCATGAGAGCGACAGGTAGCGCCTCTCAGCCCAGGTTACATGTTGGTCAAACATTTGAACGTTTGGGAACAGCAGTGTTCATAAGGCTTCATATGTCAGATGGCTGTTCCTGTTACCTGCTATAGACTTACCCAGAGATTATTACAGTTAGCATCATTAATACGACCGGTCAAAACATACATAACTCTGTTATAACAGTATCATAGCACTGGCATATGGATTCATAACATTATTATAAATAGAAACGTGAAACTCGCATTACTTAACCGTGACAGAAAATATAAAACAATATAGTCTGTAGCTCTGTCATGACATGGCCAAAGGTGTTCTTAAAATCTTATCTTAATTTTAAAAACTTATATCCATAACTCTGTCATGGCAGTATGGTCACAGGTGTGAATAAAGAGCTTATAAGCAGAAATGTCAACCTTTACTTAAAGGCTAGAGAAAAATAGACCATGACTTTGTCATGACATGGCTCTGTGTATTCATAAAGAGGTTATAAGCAGGAATATGAAACTCATTGTAATTAAGGGAATAGGAAAATATGCATAGCTCTGTTGTAACAGTTATTGTCTTAACTGTTCAGAAAATCTTGTAAGCAAAACTAATGAACTTTGCTTAAAGTTTAGGGAATATATACACTACTCTGTCATGGCAGTATGGTCATAGGTGTTCATTAAGAGCTTATAAGCAGAAATGTGAACCTTTACTTAAGGGCTAGAGGAAATTACACCACGGCTTTGTCGTGACACGGCTCGAGAAATATGAAATTCATAAAGTAAGTAATTAAGGGCCTGGGAAAATATGCATAGCTGTGTCGTAACAGGGTCATAAGTGTTCAGAAAATCTTATAAGCAAAAAATGTTGTCAAGGTGTCATGATGTGAGCATAGGTGTTATAAAATGCTTATAAGCAAAAATAGGACCCGTCATGACACGGTTATATGAGGAAATAGAGATCTTATAAGCAGAAATATGTAATATACAGTTGACTTATATACCGAATATATAGGAAATGATGATAGGTATTCATAGAAATGCTACAAATTCTGGAATTAATACTAAGGGTGAGAGAAAATACACAGTTGTGTTATTACGGTGTAACGACTTGGTTGTAGGTGTTCATAGGACGATATGATAAACCTCGGTTTATTTAAGGGTCAGACAAAATATAACGATGGTCAAAAGTAGCATGGTGACACAAGCTTGTCATAAAACTTGAGAAAGCAATTAGACGATGCTTTTAAAAATGTCTTTGTAGGTTTATACAGCCTTATGAACACTGCTGTGAAAGTAACCGATTGTTTATTAAATGAATGAATTCAGGTGATGACAGTATTACACCGTAAACAACATTATCGTCTCGTAATGAAGTAACACATGTCGATGTGAACAAAACGGATATTTATGAACCCATTTTGTAAATAAAGAGGATTTTTTTGTAGTAAACGCAGTCTCTTTTTATTCAGTAACAAAGCAGTTTCATCTCATTGGATATATTGCTACTGTAAACCAGTTCAGTCCAGTTCAGTTGAATGCACTGATATATGGTTGTATTGAAATGTACAATTGCCTTTAATGCATACACACTTTTTTTTTTTTGTCAGACAGGCTCGAGGGCATTTTCACATGTAATAAGGAGTAATAAGCGGCGACGCTGTCGGTCGTCTTGGTATATAGATACATCACACACATTCAACATGGCAACCCTAGTTATTGAGTATATTTGTACGGAGACGGAGACAGACACATGCAGGACGGAGGGTTACGAGAAACCTGGACGTATGTACAAATGGGTCGGATTACTCCGAATGCCTCGGGGAAACCAGCTGTAGGAAGTCCTGGAAAGCTCTTTACGTCACAGCTAGATCCAGATTCCCCCCGACGTGCGACTGGCCGTGGCGTGATTTCCAGCGCTGTTCGCTTGACCAGGCAGTTCTGAGGTCAAATGTGAAGTGATTCACAGGATGAGGATGTTTTCACAGTTTTCTCTCAGGATCTCAGGGTGATGGGCCAGCGATAAGGTAAGGTCACGACGCAGGAGGCTTGGATTTAGAAAAAAAATTTAGTATATATTAAAAAAAAAAAAAAGACATGATTAAATGTACAACTCGATACAGTTCTGCATCACAGCGTAAGCTTTATCCTGGGAGAACCATGTTCGGTGGTTCTCCAGCTGAGAGGAGATGAAAGATGTGTTCTTTCTCTTTTAAATGAGTCATTACTCGAAATGTGGTCCTTTATAACTTTAAATTACTCTTGGACAATAGATGCAAGTCAGCCAGTAGCTAAGTCATAAATTATGCTGCCAAGAATATCGTAATTACCGGAAGTTAAATGCAGTACAAGGTCGTAATTACCACTCGGAAATGCAACTTTCCGAATCAAGTCGGAAACAAAAAGTCACCCAACAAAATGAAGGTGGTGCGTACGTGGGCTTAAAGAGTTAAATCCTAGTTTTGTTCGTTAACTCTTCAGCTCTTTATCTTCTTTCATTAAAATAAAATAAACTTCTTCTTGGTGATAAAATGAAAACATCTATAGCTGCTGTACATTTTTTTTCCAACACTTGAATACACACCAACACGTCGGAATCACGACATCTGAACTAGTACACACGAACTTCCAAGAAGTACTTAAAGGCACTCTATAAGACTAGACTGGAGTGTAAAAGTTTGTCTGTAGAAAAAAAAATCAAATCTTAAAACCCAAAATGCCTGTGTGCTATTAGATAAATTTGTATTCTGTTTGGTTTTTTCTTTGTTACATTAAATAACATTTACTTTTTATCTTCACTTTTATCTTCACTCTGGGTCTTAAGTTTTATATTTGTAAGTTTGTCAAACATTTTTATTATTTAGTTATTCATATACTTTATTTCTACTATCATTTTCCATTGGTTTTGTAATGGCATTTGCTAGCAAACTTAGCATGTGACTTAGCATTCCATCCAAAATGGTTGCTAAACTTAAATCAAAAAAAAAAAAAATGAAATATCCGTCTTTAAAATTCACCAACAAAACAAACAAAAAAAAAATTAGGTTTTGTAATTAAAAAAAATTTGTAAAAAAAAATTGCTAGCTAGTTACTATTTTGTAAATTAGCTCATTAAATTAGCTAACAAATTAAGCTTTTAAATTTAGTTAAAATTAGCTAGCTAGTTTTTTTAATTAGCTCATTAAATTAGCTAGCGAATTGAGTTTTTAATTTTAGTTCAGTTTCAGTTAGCTAGCTAGTTACTTTTGTGCAAATTAGCTCATTAAATTAGCTAGTGAATTTAGTTTTTTAATTTAGTTCAGTTTCAATTAGCTAGCTAGTTACTTTTGTGTAAATCAGTTCATTCAATTAGCTAGCAAATTGAGTTTTTAAATTTAGTTCAGTTTCAATTTGTTAGCTAGTTACTATTGTGTAAATTAGCTCATTAAATTAGCTAGTGAATTGAGCTTTTAAATTTAGTTCAGTTACAATTAGCTATCTAGTTACTTTTGTGTAAATTAGCTCATTAAATTAGCTAGTGAATTGAGCTTTTAAATTTAGTTCAGTTTCAATCAGATAGCTAGTTATTTTCTGCAAATTAGCTGATTAAATTAGTTAGCAAATAGAGATTTTAAATTGTTTAAATTAGATTGCTAGATTTTTTTTGTAAATTAACTCACTGAATTAGCTAGTGAATTGAGTTTTTAATCCTAATTTAAATTAGCTAGCTAGTTACTTTTGCGAAGGACCTCATTAAATTAGCTAGCAAATTGAGTTTTTAAATTTAGTTTAAATTAGCTAGTTAGTTACATTTTGTAAATTAGCTAATTTAATTAGATAGCCAAGTGAGGTTTTTTTTAAAAATTTAATTCAGTTTAGATTAGCTTGGTAGTTTTTACTAAATTAGCTGATTAAATTAACTAGCAAATTGAGTTTTTAAATTTAGTTTAGCTGAAATTAGCTAGCTATTAAGGTTTAATCATTTAAATTAAGTTTTAATTTGCGTGTTTAAATGTACTAGCTAATGATCAGTTTAGTTTCTTTTTAGCTTGTTTTCTATTTATAATTTCTATATCTAAATATAATTTCAGTTTCTACTTTTACATGATTTTTTCTTCAGCTTAACTTTATTTTTTTCTGTAAATCACTGAGATTTGCATGAAAATAACCTGTTCTATAAAGATTGATTATTATTATTATTATTATTATTATTATTATTAACTGTATGTTTTGGCAATGGTATGTATACAGATATACATATATACAGTCTTTAAATTT
>JAOVVH010142531.1:0-15428 GCA_028566435.1 Scorpiodoras heckelii | reverse complement strand
GTGCACACAAACACACCAAGAGCAGAGGGGAGGGGGTCACACAAACATCCTTCTCATAGTAAGTGCACCCATGGGGCACTAAAATAGGGCATACTGGGTGCTAAAATACACAAAACGAAGGATAATAAGACACACACAACGAGCAAGAATTTAGAGTCCACAAAAATAGTGAAGCGTTGAAAATAGATACAAGTACTAGAGTTCATATGGCAGATATGACAAGTCCGGCTTTTAACACTGATCCACTCTGGGGGAAACAAAATGACTGAGAAAGCTCTCCCCAGCATGGATAAATGTTAAAAGCCGGACTATTCTCGCTTTGTATGGGCTGATTACTCTCATTTGGTTCAGGTGCTATTAATTGCTGCTCCACACTGGGAGTTGCAATCCCAGCCTGTAGTTCTCCTGTGGGGTGCTTCTGGTGCCCTCTCGTGGCTGGCAACATTACAGAACCCCCCCTCAAGGGGCTAACTCCGGGAGCCCATTGCTTCTTTTTGGGATGGCCTGGTTTCCGAGGGGCAGGCTTGTGGGCATAATTGGCATGGAAGTCTTGGATGAGCAGGGGATCCAGGATGTCCTTGGCTGCCACCCAGCTGTTTTCCTTGGGCCCGTATCCCTCCCAGGCCACCAGGTACTGAATCCCTCCCTGGCGTTTCCTGGAATCAAGAATATAATGAACAGTGTATGTATTGTTGCTGTCTGACCTGTCTGTGGTCTCATCCACTTTCGCCCCAGGACAATTGGATACTGAGGTGAGTCTGTAATCATGAATGCAATCTTTTCCTCATGAAGAATCCCCACTCTCATCTGCAGTGGGACCATCCTGTGGGTGACTGAACCGCTCCCGATTGGCCCTTCATCTCTGGTTCGAATTTGAAGCTTGTGTCGCAGATCTTTGATGGGAATGCCGAGGGACTCGGCCATGGTCCAGTCCATAAAGCTGCCCGCAGCTCCAGAATTGATGAGGGCTAAAAGGGGAACAGTATGGTTCTGAGAGACAATCTGTACATTTATAATTAACTCTGGAGTAGCAACAAATTTCTCATGACTCACTGCATACAACACAGTGTGGGATTTAGTCACATTACTGGTGCATCGCGCTGTTCCAGGCTTCTGTCTGCACTGGCGTACCCCGTGCCCCTCCTCACCACAGTAGAAGCAGATGTGGAGGAGTGGTTTTTGCTTATTTTCTTGAGGAGTCAGGCGTACGGGATCCAGGACCATAGGCTCAGGTGCTTCTAACCCGGATGTAGTGGGAGAGCTAGTGGGTCTAGACCGAAGCAGGTCATCCAAAGTGATAGCGGTAGCGATAAGAGTGTCTAGAGTCAAAAATACGTCACAGCAGGCCAGCTCTCTCTGCACTTTGGTGTGCAAACCCTGGCAGAAAGTGGCCTTCAATGCAGGCTCGTTCCACCCACTTTCTGCTGCTATAGTCCAAAATTTGAGGGCGTACTCCGCTACCCTCCTGCTGCCCTGCACGAGTGCAAGAAGACATTCTCCAGCGCCTCGGCTGTCAGCGGAGTGATCAAACACTTGGCAAAACATAGAGACAAAGTTAGTATATGAGTTTGTTTGCTGACCTGCATGGTGCCATGTGGCGGTAGCCCATTGCATTGCCTTGCCGCTGAGAAGACTAATCATGATGGCCACTTTCTGATTATCCATGAGTCCTTCTTGCAGCATAAAGAATAAATCACATTGTAGTAGAAATCCCTTGCACTTATCTGGCTGACCGCCATAGCGTTCAGGAAGGGAGGCAGGAACGTGGGGCTTCAGCGTGAGAGTGAAATCCCCACGTTGCCTGAGCGCTTCCCAATGTCGAAGCATAGCATGCACCTCCTACAGTTGTTGTGTGCTGTGTATTAAAGCATGCAGCAAGTTGGCAATGTCCGCTGACTCCATGGTGAGGAAGATCAGTCTGTAATGATCCCACACAGAGAACAGGAGTCAAGTGCAATATTTATTAGTGCAAGCAGGTGGGGACAAACAAACAAAAAGTGTGGAAAAAGTGCAGAGTGGGGAGGCAACCAAAAACACAAACCAGGAAGTCAAAAGCTTAGAAGTTACTTTAATGACAGGGAAAACTCCTCACTCTGAACTGAAGGACAATAAAGACATAAACACAACGAGCAAGAATTTAGAGTCCACAAAAATGCACAAAAAATAGCACAGCATTGAAAAGAGATACAAGTACTAGAGTTCATATGGCAGACACGAAGCGAGAATAGTCCAGCTTTTAACGCTGATCCACACTGGGGAGAGCTTTCTCAGTACTTTTGTTTCCCCCAGTGTGCTTTTGGCGCCCTCTCGTGGCTGGTGACGGTACACATTGCAGTCATTCAAAGTGCTTTACAAATGAGAATGTACAAAGGTAATTCAAATAAAATTTTACAAATACTAGATATTAAACAAATAATTAAAACATGATTAAGACAATACATTTAAAGTAAAAGAAATTAAACATTAAATTAAAAATCAAATGAAAAATGTAATTGTGATAATAAAGTGCTGTTACAGGACAGAATTGCAGTAGAGTTATCAATGTTTTAAACTGAGCTGAACACTCAAATAGGATTTAAAAGTGTCTAGTGTTGGTGCTCTTCTAATGCTCGCTGTCAACTTCTTCCAGTTAAGAGTATCACAGTGGCACAAAGCTGCTTCTCCATGTTTACACTTTACCTTAGGTAGGAGAACACAGGCTCATTGGTGGATATAGATCTACTAATGGCTTACCTGATATTCTGGATTTTAAGAAAGAGTTTTTTTTAAAAAAAAGTTGGGATACTTTATAAAATGCAATAAAAATTAAAAATTGCAATTTGTTGTAAATCACTTGATCTTTTATTTAAAAGATAAATGTACAAAGAAAACATTTTCAATGTTTTTACTGATTGTAAAACTTTATTGTACTTTATTGTAATTGAATTGCAGACACCATAAGATATCAGTGACCATGAATCCTTCTCTATTTCTGTTTGGAGATATCTTCACCAGAAAATCACTTTCTGCTGCTGAAGACGGCCCCACATGCACACAGTTATAAGAGGGATTATTTATTATTTATCGCGGTGGGGTATCCCAGATGAAGATAGGTTTCCTTTTGAGTCTGGTTTCTCTCAAGGTTTCTTACTCTTAACATCTCAGGTCCTCTCTGTTTTCCTGAGCCAGATATCAAAACAAATGACGTTTTTGGATGATGGATGGCAGGCCTGGGGTAGCAAGCTCATCCTTGAGGCACTCGCTGAGTCACAGGGCCATGAATGCCTCAGAATTCCAGCCACTCTCTGGGGCCAAAGTTCTACCTCTGTATTCTGCTACTGACCTATATCCCTTCTGGATATGCAGCAGTTGGGGCATCACCTCTTTCTGTATTTTAAAAAACCTGGCATAGGGCCTCAGTGAACCATTTGACTGAAGAGTAGCTTTCCTACTCAGTGGAGTGACTCACACCAGCACCAGTACTGTTAACTGGAAGATTACAACATTGTACCTTGGCCTTGGATTGAATACACATCAGCACATAATTGTGATCATATAAGCACCCTTAATCACTTGCAAGGCCCTGGCCTGGACAACTGCTATCTGAAGTAAGCTGGTCACATAATATTTAGACTGTAAGACTTTTACAACAGATATGTTGCACATTTTGACCAGTCTCTTTCAGGGCAGGAGGCAGACAAACAGATCCTACATCTCTGCCAGGGGAATAGCAGCATAGTGGATTATGCCATTTTATTCAGAACCTTGACTGCTGAGATTGGATGAAATCAGGAGATCTTCATCTTCACCTTCCTCCATGGTCTGTCAGATGCCCTAAAGGATGGTATGGCCTCTGCTGGTTGTGTCTCCTGTCTCCCATGATATCCAGATTGACAGTCTCCATTCATGCTGACAAGACCAGGCTCGCTTGGAAACTCCAGTCTCATCCAGGCATTCAAACCCCACACCAATTGAAGATCCTGTGCCTATGCAAACTAGAGGGACTCACTTATCTCAGTCTGACAGGAATTGCTGCTGAAGAGAAAGATGGTATGAAACACCATTTCCAAGCATCTTGTCCAGATTTCTGGGAAAAGGCCAGCCATATCAATCCAAGTGAGGATTGTGATTGGGCAACTCGTTCTTCTGATTCCCCTGATCCAGGAGTCTACCTTCTTGTTTTTCTAACTTGGACAGGGCAGCTACACATTTTCCAGGCTTTGTTAGATTTTGGTGTAGCAGGGATTTTTAGGGAAATTAAAATGGAGACTTTAGCAGAATCCCAGTCCTGGTATGAGCCCTGTGGAACATTTCTTTGTACTCCGAAGAGTGAGGCCCCAAGTTCCTAAGTGGGAGCACACTTGTTGTCTTACAACATGTCCTGGAGCACCCTTGAGTTTTTAAGAAGACCTTTCTTGTGGCTGGAGATGGATAAGAAAGTAAGGTCATTTTTGGCAGCCTTTTCACTGTCCATCCACAGAAAGGACAAATGTCAATGTACACAAGGCTTGCTCCTTCCTCTCCCATTTCCCACTTGGCCCTGGTCTCATCTTTCGACAGACCATAATGGACATTCCATCATCTGAAGGTAACACTATGATTTTAGTAGTAGACAGGTTTCTCCTTGGCCTGTCACTTTATCCCATTGCCTAACTTACCCTCAGGATTTGAAACTGTCAAGCTTGTGTTTGAATATGTTTTTTTGAGTTTGACAGGTGTCCTCAGTTCTTCTTCTGGATGTGGTTAGCCTCTTGCAACCTCACAGGAGCTACAGCCAGCATTTCCTATTGGTTCTACCATGTGTCCTATCATCTCCTTTTGCCCCCCTCAATTAGAATTAATCCCACGCTTCATGTGTCCCAGCTGCAGCCTCTACTTTGCCCCATTTTTTTAAATTGATCTTATTGGATTTATTGTGAAGTGCTTTTTTCTGGGATAATTAGAACTGTTAAAGACATTTTTTCTTGTCTTCTGATTGTAGAACCACCTGCTTTTCTTCTTTGGGTTATTGTGGCTTTTTCCTGGAATGACTATATTCTGAACTTTTGGATTATTGTGATTCTTTACCTGGAAAAACTACTGAATACTTGATTTGAGCTGTTTTTGTGGTTGAATTTGCACCCCTAATTGGAGGTAGAATATCAGTCTCTTAGTTCTGATACCTGAGTTCAGTTCACCATCTTGTGTTAGACTGCTCTGTTTTTAGCTGTCTAAATGAAAGACAAAAGGGGAAAATACTTAAATGCATATGTTAAACGTCATTTAACAGTTAGTTTCTGTCATTCAACACATGTAACATTTTTTTTTCTCTTTCTCTGATTCGCAAGCAATATTATTTTATTGTGTATTGTGCTTATAATTTCAAAGGAAACATAGTTATGTCACCAAGGTATTTCTTACTTTACATTCTTAATAAAATATAATTTAAGTCCATATAAACAGGTTAATGGTAGACATATATTCCTATAAAATTGACCCATATGCAATGGAAATTCTCAGTTCATTCACAAAACATTATGTGTTTGGAAGTGGCATCCTCTAGTGGTTCATTATAAAAACAGCTTCAGCTGTTTCTGGAACTGCGGCAGAATTATAATATAAAACATGCATACTAAAAATGGGTATTTTCTTAAACACAAGATGAAGACATGACAAAACTAAAAGCCTGATTGAATGGCAGATTGTCCAATTTTAATTTGGGATTATTTGCATTTCATGATATGCCTCTTGAATATTTAGCTGTTTGCCAGCTCTGTTGACTTGGATTGATTAGCTTGTTATCTGACAAGAATACAACACATAACTTTTTGACAGTGTCATCATCTCATTTGGACAAAAACCTAGTACTACTAGTGCTCTCTTGTGACAACTTTTTGTGCATCTCCGACTTATGGATTATAACATTGTACAGCATTGTCTTACTCACAGCTTCCACTTACACATATGCAGGGGATGGATTCTAAAAACATTTAGTGCTAAACTGTGGCCAAAGTTACGTGGGCCAGTGGCAGTGAGCTGATATTGTTACTGCTGTGACAATTTATTGCACTTTTACCTGTGTGAAACACCACATTTCATCAAAGGCAACTGTCAAGTTCAAGTTCCCATCCCACTCACAAGTGTCCTGGGAAATTTTGCAATGTAATTTGTTACATTCTTACAAAAAGGTAAAAGGTGATAGTGTAATGTAATACAACAATTTCAACCCATGACTATCAGCAGACTAAAGGCTACATGATTCACATTACCATAATATAGTTCAAACCACTGGTTATAGGTGTACCTGATTGAGATTGATTATATAATTAAAAGTTACATGATACACAGGATAAATAGGATTACATGATATGGGTATCTCACTCCATACACAATGGCAGTTATAAAACAGTGGAACCTTGGAGAGATGTAATTCATAGTGCTATTGTGTGGATTTGCTGGCTGCCACACCTTTAGGGTGTAGAAGGAATTGCTGCCATTTAGTAGTCTCTGGTGATAGGTAAAAAATTGAGCAATGCACAGCATCCAGCTGATAAGGTAAACACTGTTTGTAGAACAGTGTCCACTTATGGGCAAGAACTGTCTGCTAGTGGTTCTTGAATTAAGTGTCTCCTGGACTGCTAGATCACAGTGCCAAAACTGGGACAGCAGACCTATTGTTGCCACAGAACAAAAATAATTCAGAATAGCTATTAAATAAGGGAGACTAAACAGCTGTGGAACTCAACTGATTGTGCTCAGATACTAAGGGAACTGTTATTAAAGACAGACATATAGACAGTAGACTTATAGACAATGGTAGAAATGACTGCAAAACATAAATATGTGGTATACTAAAAGTGTACAGTATAGTAAGAGTGATTAGGACTTTCTGATTAGATTAAATCTAGATAAAAATGTTAAGAATTAAGTAAAAATTATTTCTAACAATTCACTAAACATTTAATAATAAACATTTTTGATTCAATTGTACCTATTTCTTTGTTAAATTTAAAATTTTTAAAACAATGTAATTTTTGAAAGTTTTGCATACAGTGGTTGGCAGTGTATAGTTTTACTAATGCTAATGTGTCTACTGTACCATTGCCCAACCATCATCAGTGAAATGCTCTCGGTTAGGCCAGTCATCAGTGTGCCAACTTGAGAGGAGTTGGTGCTCAACACCAGGATGCCAAAGTGCTTAATATAATTGAACATCACAATGAGGCCTGAGCAGAACTACACATTTTGGCACCTTATAACTGGCAAGAAAATTTCAGGTCCAAATGGACTACCATCAGTTACAGCTGACTGATATGTTCTATCTTACACCACAGGCCACAGGCCTCCAGCCTGTCAGAGAGGTGTCCCCAATCTTCAGAAAGCTAATGGTCAGGCTCTAGTTACAGAGGAACAGGACAGTAATGCCTGCCATTCTAGAAAGGCTAGGAGGAATCTTTGATTTGCTTGCTGTCTACACATAGCAGATTGGTTGTTTCATACTGCCATGCATTATTCTTTCCACCACACACTGGAGTAATGGGATGGCTAGCATCCTCAATTAATCTAGCTTCAAACTGAACAAGAATTAATTAATTGTGAGGCAGGGCACCATAGTGTGAATGAGAAGAGTGCATATGTTCTGGATGACTCTGGCATCAGGAATCTGGCAGTTGCCTGATGTCAGTGACCATCAGAACAGGCCACCTGGACACATCTTAACAGATAGGAATTGTGATGAGAATCCTTGCTCTTGACCTCAAACCTAAAGCTAGGGTATATAAAACCAAAAAAATCCCAGTTCCTCCCTTTAGGCCTCCATTCAAAGCCACACCTCCAAAACACCTGAACACACGCATATGGAATATATGGAAGTACAAAAAAATATATGATTACTTTATATACACTGATCAGGCATAACATTATAACCACCTCCTTTTCTCTACACTCATTGTCCATTTTCTTAGTTCCATTTACCATATAGCTGCACTGTTACATATACTGTAGCTACAATTACAGACTGTAGTCCATCTGTTTCTCTATATACTGTGCCCTTAGATTTGAAACTGATATAGCTCCATACTCTTTAGCTTTTCAGCTAAACTCTAAATATTTAAGGGAGATGAATCCTTTGAGAGTCCTGAACTGGCCATGTCTTACATACAGGAGAATATTCTACCACCACTGTGACCATAATCAGGTATTGGCTGTTCAAGACCAGGGCAGTGGCCTACTATAAACTATTCAAAGCATTGGGCAAGACCCTAACATGTGTCTGATATGTAACATTGTGGTTTAACTACTTCATTCTTTTTGAAAGTTGATTCACCTGGAATGGACATTTAAAATTGTCAAAATTTAAAATGTAAAACATTTTGAATGTGGAAAAATCATTGTTGCCTACTGTTTATAATCGTCAATTACCGTTGATTACTCACCATAATGGTGCCTAATTTTCTTGCACTACTTTACTTTTTTGCATGCCACATGGTATGTAGTACTTCTTTTGTTGGATAACCCTCTGTGTTATCTAGTAAAATGAAGTGTGGATATGTTTCTTCTCTCCTGGGGTTTGGAGCATGGGGCTAAGTAGTTTTTGGGTTTTTTTTTTTCTCGGCACTTGTGCTTGTTATTTTCTTTTATGGAGTCCTTGTGAGACCCATAGAGTCCACCTGTTATTACACCTGATAACCATTGCTAAGTCAGGCTCACCCTCTATTGGGAGTGGGCAGTCAACTACTGTTCCTTATTGGATTGTGAAGGGACTTAATCATCCTTTAAAACATTCCAGGATATTTGCATCTTAAGCATTTGAAAACAGCTATATCTTTCCTTACTGAGAAATGTATGCATAGCTCTGACTGCATTGGCCTGAGGAGGGGTTGGTTTGGACAAGTATACCACTCAAGCTTTCACAAAGACCAGGGGGCCAGGGGTAAGGTTTATTATCATGGTGTGCAGGGGTATCACTAGACATTTATGAACAGGGGGGGCTAAGCTTTGACTAGGGGGTTCTAGAGGTAAGCCCCCAGAAGAATAAAAAAATGACTCCAAAAACATCCACATTTAAGCACAAAACATTTAACAGTGAACACAAAACAACAAACAAAAGCTGCAGTTACAAATGACAAGAAACTTTGTCTGAAACCATACTCAAGTCTTGCTGCGTTGGAGCCTCGCTTACTACTGCTAAGTGCTGACTGCGTGACTCATCATGCATTGACATAGCCTACTGTGTTCTGGTCTTTCTGCTTGGCTTGAATGCAATGACCTGATAACAATACCCTCTAATGAACGTTAATCAGTGACAGATGCTGTAAATAACATATATCAAAATATCGGAAATATGTTTAAAAATCATATCACTGTTATCGAAATATTTTCTATCACAATATATATCGCTGGTGGCACAGTGGGTAGCGCTCTCACCTCACAGCAAGAAGGTCCTGGATTCAATCCCTGGGTGGAGTGGTCTGGGTCCTTTCTGTGTGGCGTCTGCATGTCTGTGTGGGTTTACTCCGGGCACTCCGGTTTCCTCCCACGGTCCAAAGACATGTATATTAGGTTAACTGGTGTCTCTAAAGTCCCCTTAGTGTGTTAGAGTGTGTGCCCGACGATGGATTGTCGCCATGTCTAGGGTTGATCCTGCCTTGCGCCCTATGCTCTCCTGTGACCCTGGGGACAGGAATAAGCGGTTAAGAAAATGAATATATATTGATATTGAATTACTGTCCGGCCCTAGGTTCTGCTTTATGTTCTAAAAAGTTCCCTGTGTAACTGTGTAATCAGGAAGCTCAAAAAAAGGGTCCTGTTTTTGCTGTGAATTTTTTTATCAACTCAAACACACAGGGAATTATGTGAAGTATGCAGGGAGAGCGCTACAATGGTTGTAGCATTGTAACAGTTGACAATACCTTTTAACACTGGATACTGGGCAGTTCATAGTAAATATTTAGATTACACTGTGAACTGTTTTATTTTTCCTGCTGTAGTTGGGTATTGTCGATGTCCATCACATGGCCGGTGGAGGAAGTTGTAGTTGTAATACTGTTATCATGACCCATATGGTCTGATTTAGTCTCTGTCAAATGAACAACTTTTTTTTTCTTTAAAACACTTTATTGCAGGCAGACACTACACTGTAAAAATAATACATGTCCTTACTAAAAGAAATAAGCAAACCTTACTCATCAATTCATGAGTTATTTAATTTACATGAAGCTTTTTTAACATTTGGGTTAGGATTATTAACTCACTTAATTTTTCATGTTTGTATCACTTTAAATATTTATGGTTAGAAAACTATTGCTGTTTTGATATGCACACAATGAATTGTCATGGTTTATCTTAGTGATAAATTTGTGATATAAAGCTGAAAAAAATCAAAAGTGTTATAAACACTTTTCTTCCAAAAATTAAAAGCCTGGTATGTGGTTGAAAGGCTAGGTGTTTGCCTGAACTGTTATGAACTGTTGAACACGAGGGTAACATTATAGTTCAAGCTGTAGACAAACTTTTGTATTTTAAAGCATGCAGACATTCACAAGGTAGATATTTTAGGATTCTCTACTAGATTACAACACTGGGGTGGGCCACTTGGGAGAGCAATGAGGAACACAGTGAGGATTCCTAGGATGCCTTGTGCCTACCTGCAGCTTGTATTTAGTTTGATTTAATGTTTAGATGTTCTTGTTATAGCCAGTCTTTTCATGTTGTACCATTTTACATTTATTTGTGTTATAGTCAGTTGTCTATAGTTATAGTCAATCATGTCTTTTACTGTTTCCTAATGTGTGTTTTTGTGTCGATATAATCTACCCTCCTTGTTTTGCGTTGACCTTTTGGTCACCTATTCTCATTTTCCCCACTTCTCAAATTTCCCGTTTTCTGGAGACCCCTCCAATGCAATAAAAACAGCTGTTCCTTGAGCAGAAAATGGCTTGTTCTGGTTCTTCTTCCATTCAACCAAGATGCTCCACTAGATACCAATAGGAGTTATGTTCTGGCAACTTGATTGAAACTAGTACTGCAAGTACTGTAGTGAGACCAGTCTATTTTCCACGACCCCCAAGTTAAAAATCTGCAGAGTTTTATAATCCTTTATTCTTACCAGAATAAAGAACAGTCTAACAGACCTACAAAGTAATAAACTCTGTTTTACCAAGCCCAGAACATGACCCCTCCTCCTCTTTGAGCATCTGATTAAGGTTTTGGCTCCATAAAGTCTGTTCCTGTAAAATATCCTTATGCTATCTCACAAAAGATCTACAGAACTTTTGCCTCACACTAAGATAATGACCAAGGACAAGACAACATGATTCTCTGTCCTTATCGTGTTGTAAATTCCAAACAAAAGGAATACCTCCACCAGCCTCCAGAAGACCCCCAGCGCCCTCTAGAAACCAAGAAGAAGAAAAGTGCTAGGCCCAGAATTTTCAGTGTCTTACCCCAGATAAAACTCATGTTTGATTCCAAATACACAACACCGGAAAATCCATAAGTGTCACACCTGACAAAAATTCTTCATAGAGACCTAACTCAAACCTGGGTTAAATGTGATGAAAGTCCATTGAATGTTAACAGAGGATATTATTCTGTTTGTTGTTAGATGTTTTTCTTTTGAGCCTTCTATCATTTTCGTTCTTTTCTTTTCTTAACCAAAAGACTGCAAACAAAAGACTGCATTGAAGGTAACTGATCTCATGGTGTAAAATGAATGGCAACATGCCAACCACTAATCAAAAGACAGTGAAAAAGCACTGATGCAGTAATAGGTGTCAAACTTCTGTAAGAGTAAGAGAGTCAAACTGCTTGAGAAATAATTCATGCATTACTACTAGTGCTGTCATGCGTTAAATTTTTTTAATCATGTTAATCGCACTATAAATTTTTTTAATCGCGCATTAATCTCGGTTTTAACGCATATATTTATTTTGTGTTGTACATGCAGGTCGGCATTGTAGGACCACTGAAAATGAAAGAGAAATGATTGCTGAATGCTGCCTTGTTATTCAATTGACTTTATTTGATAAAAGTGAAATATTAATGATGTAAAATGTTATTTTAAATAAAAAAAATGTTTTTGTCTTTCGTTCATCTGATATACAGATTATAGTTGGAGTTTAATTAAAGGCATCGATTCGCCAATTTAAATTAGAGTAACGCGGCATGTTGCAACCGAAGAGTAACATTACATTCCAACCAAAACATACATTAAAAAGTTAAAATACGTCACCCACAGTTCATAAACGTTTCATCACATGTATTTCAAAAGTGCCTATAGCACATAAGATGAGTCTGAATAGTGTTGTTTATCATGTTAAATACATCCGAGTACAATGAATGTAATCAAGGTGGGAGGCTGTCCGCTGTTGATGATGTTGCAGGGCATTTCAAATAGAGTCGTTTTAGTGACCGAGTTCCCTATGATGTGCCCTTGTGATTCTGTACCCTGTGCAGTGTGTAGCGAGCAGGGATACAGATTAGGGACACTTGTGAGTGGAAAACAGCATAGAACGAGTAACGTAACGGTCAATTTTGTAAGGTTTGTGTTCATTGACTTTGGCGCTGTTTTGTGTAATTTAACAAATTTTTAAACTGCGTTTAAATTTTTAGTGCCGTTAATTTTTAAAAAGATGATTAATTCGTTAACATGTTAATGTGTTCATTAATGCGTTAATTTGACAGCACTAATTACTACTAAAAAATAATGTTTTTTACCTCTGCCAATGCGAGCGCTTTTTCTCAGCTATCCTGCTCAGCTGAGGATGTCGCTGTGCCTGCTGACACAGTTGAGGATGTCACCTCGCTATCTTGGTCCAATGTTAACGCCACAGTGCCCGCTGGCTCCGCTGAAAATGTTGCTCCGCTATCCTGCTCCACTGAGGACGCCGCAGAGCCCGCCTGCTCAGCTGAGGACATTGCTCTGCCCCTGGTGGCACCAAAGTCATCGCTCCACCTTCTTGCTCCACCAAGGACGTCACTCCGCCTTCTTGCTTCGCTGAGGATGTGGTTGGCTATGCTTTCTCGCTTGGCTGAGGACGTCGCCCTGCCCTCTCGCTCCGCTGAGGACGTCGCCCTTCCTTGTTGCTCAGCCTGGGGAGTCGCTCTGCATGCCTGCTCCACTCCGGAAGTCGCTCCGGGTCCTCGCCTTGCTCAGCACGTCACTCCCCCCTCTCGTTCCACAGTGGCCGTTGCTTCTCTCTTGTAGCTCACCGAGATCAGCTCTCCCCCCTCAGGCTCCACTCGGAACATTGCTCCCCCCTCTGGCCTCGCTGAGAGCATCGCTCCCCTCTCTGGCTTCGCTTGGAGCGTTGCTCCTCCATTTGGCTTCACGGAGGACGTCGCTCCCCTCTCTGGCTCCCCTGGAGAGGTCGCTCAACGAAGCTTCATTGTCACAGGCTGCAGTCTCACGGAGGTCGTGCCTGGGCATCAAGGACAGCCTCCAGGTAATGAACTGAACTTGAACTATGCCCCATGGGGACCGGGGACGCCACACGGTGTGGTGTGGGTTTTGGGCGCCTAGGAGCTTCGCCCTTGGGGTAGGGGTTCTGTGGACTTCCTATCAATGTTAATATGGACAAATATTGTTTTTGATACAGAATTGAAACACTGGAGGGAGACAATGCCACTTTACAATGAAAATGTATTATTGTGGACATAGTCCTAAAGAACAAGGAGGATCACTAGACAGGACAGTTAATGATAGAGTTGACTGCATCACAGTTTTACTCTAAATAGCTTTTAAGTAGTTTAAAATACTGCTATTGCTGCCAAGATCTTCTTTAATAGCAAATATTTGGAATTAAATCTCATTAAAAACATTTTTTCTGCAAGGGTAGGTGCATACAATGTGTCTATGATATAAGTAAAGAATCATTTCTACTATAACTTAATCTAGTGCTCATTTTAAGTGGTTTGTTAAGAGATAGGTATTTAGTCTTTGCTTGTTGTAAGCCAGTGACAGCTCTTTGGTCAGCAAGGGGACGTTCATTCCAGTACCTGGGTGTCAGAACAGAGGACAGTCTTGAAGCAGGTCTTCCTTGTACCTTGATGTATAGTGGGTCAAATCAAGCCCTGCTAGAACTTGGTGCACAGTGGGTGTGGTAAGTGCCTATATATACAGGAAGCCAGTGGAGGGAATGAAGCAACAGGATGATATGGGAGAACTTAAAAACAAGTCTTGCACCTGCATTGTGCATCAGTTGCGAGGGTTGGATATCACTACTGCAGTACAAACACATACTACTAAGCAATTATAATCACTAGATTGTTTGGCACAATCAGATCCTGAGTTATAGCAATTCCCCAAGTCTTCATTCATCACACCCTGGCGTGTCTAGTTTTACTCTTCTTGAATTCACAGTAGTAACTGCTCCAACTGTATCCATCTTAGAAATCAAGTATCAAGCCAAAGCTGCAAGTGTCTAGTCCAGTAAAATGTATAGTACACTCTATTAGTACGTTACATCAATGCTTGACCTTCCAGAGCCAGAACCATGTTCATCTTAAATATATAATAAATAAGGACTGGGAAAGCTAATGTTTTACTCAACGAAAATATTAAACCCTCTCAATCTGTTTTTTTCAGTTTGGGTTGTTTTCTTATCTCAAACTTTAGCTCTGGGGGGTGCAGTTTATTGCAGTAAAGATAGATTTGCAATGGTCTGTGCATGTGTGAAATATCATCCACACAACTGCTGAAGAGACTCTGCCTAAATGGAAAAGCCTTGTTTCATTAGAGGGCAAAGTCTAAATGACTTGGGAAGACAACATTCGTCTGTTTCCGATATCTCACCTTTAACTTTCAAATCAGCCTTGAGGTAATGGACATGGTCTCAGCAAAACTGGAATACCTTCTTTAATTTGATTGTTCTTCACTGGGTGGTTCAACAAATAATAATCAATCATTTAAAATAGTGCTGTCATGTGATTAATTTTTTTAATTGTGCGTTAATCACTGTTTTAACACACACTTTGATTTGCATTGTACATGCAGGTCGGCATCATAGGACCATTGAAAATGTTGACCATTGGAAATTATTCAACACACCAATTATTTTTTTTTGCAAATGAATATTAGCAACTACACAATCTAATGATACAATGCTAGAATGTAAGTATTTTTGCCCGTGTCCCATGTCAAAGTTTACTAGCCAGTTTGGTGCTGACTAACTTGCTGTTGTCTTGTAAAATATTTATGCTGTTTTACCCATGGCCTCTAGAGCTTACACAGAATGATGAGATGAGAGAAGTCAGAGCAGAATGGCCAGACTTTTTCAAGTTGACATAAGGCCACAGTAACTAAAATAACCACTCTTACACCGTGTTCCAAATTATTATGCAAATGATACTTTTCTCTGATTTTCCTAAATGGTCAATCCAAATGACAGTCAGTATAATTTTAGAGTCATCTACCATTAGAGTATAAATCAAATTTGATTGAACAACCCTCCCAATGATAACAGTATTTA
>JAOVVH010142526.1:0-15430 GCA_028566435.1 Scorpiodoras heckelii | reverse complement strand
TAGTGCTGTCATGCAATAAATTTTTTAAATCGCAGTTTTAATGCACATTTTGATTTGCACGGTACATGCAGGTCGGCATTGTAGTGTCACTGAAAATAATAGAAAAATGACTGCTGAACATAGCCTCATTATTCACTTGACTTTATTTCATAAAAGTGAAATATCAAAGATGATTGATGTATTTCCATTTTTTAAAAACCAAAAAATATTTTTTGTCTTTCGTTAATCTGATATACTGATTATAGTTGGAGTTTAATTAATGGCATCGATTCACCTATTAGAATAATGCGGCACGTTACAACCAAAGAGTAAGTTTACGTTCCAACCACAACATACATTACAAAGTTAAAATACATCACCCACAGTTCATAGACGTTTCATCACATTAGTTTCAAAAGTGCCTACAGCATGTAAAATTAGTCTGTACAGCGTTGTTTATCATGCTAAATGCAGCCGAGTGCTGTCTTGTAGAACACAACCAATCAGCTATCTGCTGTTGACAACGTTGCAGGGTGTTTCAAATAGAGCCGTTTTAGTGACCGAGTTCCCTATGAAGTGCCCTTGGGATTCTGTACCATGCGCAGTGATACAGATTTGGGACCCTTGAGTTTGGAATGCAGAATAAAACGAGTACCATGATGGTCAATTTGGGTATGTTTGTGTTCACTGTGGCACCGCTGGATTGGGCAGTTTACATAATTTTTAATCTGCCTTAAAAAATTTTAGGTGCGTTAATTTTTTCAGTCACGATTAATTCTTTAATGCGTTAAATTGTCAGCACTAATATATATTAGTGAGAGAGAGAGAGCTGTCAAGCGATTATTTTTTTAAATCACGCGTTCATTTGTGCTGTATATTGCAGGGCCGTTGAAAATGTTGTTGACATTTATCACTGGTCTATTTTAACAACTGTTGAATGTTGCTTCAGTATTCACTTCCCAGCTGGCATTTGACCGACCTTCAACGTTGAAATGTAGTTGAAATAATGCCAATTGTTGTTTCAATGTTGAATAAACAATGAAACAATGGTTAATGTTAAACGTTGTAAAAAAGTTAACAAATTACTTGTAAATCAACGTTGATATTTCAACTTTGATGCAACATTCAAATTCTGTCTTACCCCGCTGGCATTTCAATGGTTATTCACCATTGAATCGCCGTCAGGAGTGAAGGTTGATCCTCCGTTGAATTAGGTTTCATTTTTAAAACTAGCATATAATATTTGTGGATGCCAAATTGTGTACGGTGTAGAATGAAAAAACTTGTGTTGAAAAGCAAGACGTTGAAACAACATCACGGTATCAATGTTGATTCATTTTTCAAAAACGAAACCTAATTCAACGGTGAATCAATCTTGACCCTGACCCTGACATCTTTTTATAAGGGAACTGCACAGTGTGTAGGGAGCTAGGGAACATGGTTATATACCTTCACTGGAAAAGTTCTGTTGTGCTGCTGCTACATGATTGGCTGATTTTATTTTACCTCAGAGACCTGCCGCCACAATGGAAGGGAAGGGGTTTGCGTATGTGTTATGCGGATCCATCGCCGTTGTTGTCTCCATCACTCAATAAACTGATGTAACATAAATAATAGCAACCCAAAATGATCTACAACTTCTTTGTTCTCCATTGTTCCTTTCAATCTTAAGCAATGTTTATGATAGCTAACAAGCTAAGAGATTCTAACATTCAGCACAAGAAATCAGAGCACTGTGCAAAGTTAAACAACAACCAAAACATACATTAAAAATTTTAAATACATCACACACAGCTCATAGACGTTTCATCACATTTGTTTCAAAAGTGCCTACAGCATACAAAATCATGCTGAACAGTGCTGTTTGAATTATCATGCTAAATACCGCCAAGTGCTGTCTTGTAGAACACAACCAATGTTATTGATGCTGTCCGCTGTTGATGACGTTGCAGGGCATCCAAATAGAGCCGTTATCAAATAAATCAAATAAAATCATGTAATTATTGTCTCAAGAACATACTGAAAGGGAAAAAAACTCCTTTATGAGTGTGTTGGCCTCCATATCTATAAATAAAGCCTCTAGATGACATGAAAATGCAATAAGAAGTCTATCATAAATGCAAAAAATCCTCAGCTTCCAGGTAGCACACTGTACACTGCTTTTATGAACCCACCAATGTCAGTATCAAACCTGTGCCCTTGGTCTGTGAAGTCTGTGTCTGTGCAATCACAGCCATAAGAGATCAAAGTTTGGGGAGTGTAATTTATAGCATTAATGTGGCAGTGGTTAAGACGTTGGACTACTGATCGGAAAGTCGGGGGTTCAAATCCCAGCACCAGCAAGCTGCCACTGCTCCTGAGCAAGGCCCTTAACCTGCAACTGCTCAGCTGTATAAATGTGATAACTATAAGTCACTCTGGATAAGGGTGTCTGCTAAATGCCATAAATGTAAATGTAAATTAATGTGCGGCCTATTCTGTTAAGAAGCTTTGAAAGGGTAACAGTTAGATAAATAACAAGTAGGGTTTATAATAATATAACTGAGTCAGGATTAAAAGTAACTGGCTATAGAGACTGGACTAATTAATTTAAACAAGAAAAACAAAATCCAATTCCTTAGTACCAGTACTTTAATTCCATCTGCATACAGAGAAACATACCAGAGCTGTTTTAAGTAAAATAATAAAAAGTAGAGAGAGGGTATAAGAAAATCAGCCGCAGTAATGTGCATAAATGTTCAGAAGAAGAGAGTGTTCGAGGTTAGGAAGTGGAAATTAATGGAAATTTGGAATGTGAAAAATTGTTCTTTATTCTGATAGTCCTTGGTTAAGCCAGTATAGAAAAATGTTTTGGTTCATCTGTGCATGATGGAATGAGCAAAATGTGCATTTGAGCATGCGATAGATTGAATTTAGGGCAAGAGATTTATTAAAGGAAAGGGTAAAATGAGGGTTTGAGCATGTGACAGATTGAATTTAAGGCAAGTAATTTATTAAAAGAAATGCAGGGCATCAGGACACATTTTTGGAATGAGTGGACTTGTATTGACCCGGACAATCGTGTGTGTTGGCAGTCTTTAGAATTGATAAGTTTAATGCTATGGCAGAATGGTCCAATCCATGAAGGCCCAACCTTGAAACTTATAAGATTTAAAGGATCTGCTGCTGATGTCTTGGTGCCAGATACCACAGCACACCTTGAGAGGTTTTGTGGAGTCCATGTCTTGATGGATCAGAGCTGTTTTTGGTGGCACAAGGTGAGCCTGCACAATATTATGCAGGTAGTTTTAATTGTATGGCTGATCGGGGTATGGTCCATGAGTTTATTGCCATGGACATCTCAACAGACATTTTTGTAGTTTCCTAACTAACTGATTCATGTTTTCATTTTATTAACTACAGTAGAGAAATAGCGAGAGAGAGAGAGAGAGAGAGAGAGAGAGAGAGAGAGAGAGAGAGAGAGAGAGAGAGAGTATCTTAGTCATGTCTTTTGCTGAATTTACAAACAACTGACACAGAAAATATGAACCTTATTTTATGAATGGGAGTTACAGTTTATAGCCATATTTAGAAGTTTGTGTGCTTTATATATTGCAGATAGTTTTAAATGGAAAGTTGACTAGTTTCACACTAATTAATTGATCAGTTCCAGTGTAATGATCTGTGACTGAGCTAACCTGATTGGCTTTACAAACATGGAAAAGACTCATATTTGCTCCATATGTTTCTCTGAATGTGTCTGCTTGTCTTTGTATTCAAACGAACTTTGTGTTGTGGGAAAGAAGCTTGTTTTCTTTTAGTATTGCATACAGCCTAAAGTCTTAATTCAACTTTTTATAACATAGTTTTTAACTTGGCATCAGAACATAATAATGCTGACATAATAATGCTGACATCATCCTCATCCTCTTATGGATGAGACACCTCTTCTTATCTTCTGTTTTCTGCCAAATGTGTTATGTGGCAAGACCCTCCTCATGAACAAGAGTACTTCCAAACTCTAGAAATACAAACTATATATATATTTTTTATACCTTTTGTTTTGCAGTCTTGATTTTCTTTCCTTAAATCTGCTCTAGCAGCACTTACAGAAACTACCAGAAAAAAATCACCAACAAACAAACATCACATCACAAACATTCATTCATTATCTTCCGCTTCATTCCACTAGTCAGGGTCACGGGCGGGCTGGAGCCAATCCCAGCTTCATCGGACGAAGGCGGGGTACACCATGGACATGTCGCCAGTCCATCACATGGTCACATCACAAACATTTTAAACAAAATATGTTTAATGTGTTTCAGAGTGGAGATTTTCTTTCACATAATCCCACAAGCAGGAATCTGTTATGCTGCTCTCTGAAGAGCAGCAGTTTGAAAGGTTGGCTGGCTTCACATGTCTTGGGGAAAGGACACATTAGGCAGTTGGACTGGGGAGAATTGAGGAAAAAGTTCTCCAGATGCTAAAGAAATACAGATGAATAAAACTTCTTTGGAAAACATAACTTCTTGGCCCTTACTAAAAACCATAAAGGAATTGCAGATGTTACAATCTCTTACTATGAATGTCACTATGTATCATGCTATTTATGCTAATTTTGAATGATTGCAAGAAAACTGCCTTCATATTGATCAGAATTTATCAGGAGCAAATACTGCAAATGTCTAATGCAATTAGTGATCGTTTGCATTAAAATGGTAACAAATGAGATGGATGTCAACATAATGCAGAACAGCTTTTAACCATAACCATAGCCTACAGGTTCCCAAGCATAGTGCAGATTTAGTAACAGCCTTTCCTGAGTGTTTATTGTTATTATTAATTTATATTTCGTTGTTCACCCAGCTTGCTGCAGGTGTTTCAAATCTAGTGCAGTAAGGTCCAACATTTTTTCCCCCAAATTTTCACTGTAAATGTGAATTTGATTTAACCATGATCGCTAGAATAATCTGTGAGAGATTTATGACTTGCTGGACAAGCTAAGCATGAATGCCTACAGAATATCCCATGGCTTTGCATATTCAAAATGTAAACAGGATTTAGTCTAGTTCATTTAAACTCAATCACTTAACTTTTAAATCTGTTACTGAATACAGCTGACCATATCTTTCTGACAGTGTGTTTTTTTTTATTTTCCAGATTTTGTGTTGTTCATAGATCCACATCTTAGAAATGGCATCAGATCTGGGATCTTCAAATGAAAACTCATCATTATGTTTAAACAACACACAGGCAGGGGCCTGGAACTACTACAACTCGTGCAGAGATTACCCCACTATGACTGTTTTCTGGTCAACAATATCTGTGTCCTGTTCTCTTGTTCGATTTCCAGTCAGTTTGTGGGTCCTACATGAGCTCCTCCAGATTCAAAGACAAAGATCCACCAAAGACATGTTCATGCTCAGCTTGTCTATTGTCAATCTGTCTTTCACAGCTCTGATCCCATTCAGTGTAATCAATTTCTATTTTATCTATAGCTTAAGGATGATTGCTAGACCTCTGTTTATGGCTTGCATTTGTTGGGACTGTTATGTGGCTGTGGCTTACCCCATAGTGTACAAAACCAGTATGAAAGTCATTGTAGTTAAGAAGGCAATCACAGTAACAATTTGTTTTAGTGGTTTGTGGACTGGTTGTATATACTGTAAAATGGTTATCTGCTACTTCTATTTTTGCCATTCCTTTAATTCTGGCACTACCAGTTATCTCCTTCTGTGATATTTTCATCCTTCAAGCTCTGAGAAAACCAAATCCAACAGGAAACAACAACATCCATCCCCAGAAGAAACAAGCTCTTCACACCATCTCTAACAGCTTCATCATGACATTTATTGTCTACCTACCACCAACAATCATTTTCTCATTTGGAAAACTGATGAAACTAAGGGATATTGATTATTTCTCTTGTTTATACGCCTATAGATTTTGTTTTTCCACAGTTGGGTTTGTCATAATGCCTGTTCAATATCTCATCCATATTGGTAAGCTGGATGCTTTTAAGACCTGGTGGAATAGACAAAGTACATACAGTATAATGGAGTATTTTCCACCTTTCTATTTATTTTATTAATTTAAAATATTCCTGTAATAAGTGATGGGTTGACAGACTGTCGTCATCTATGCCTGGCTGTAGAAATATAGATAGATAAAATCATTTTTACTGTAATACTACATGAGACAAGTAATGTTATTGTATTTCTATAGTGATATAGTAAGTAAATATACTATTATAAATAGAGTTATATATA
This sequence comes from Scorpiodoras heckelii, assembly GCA_028566435.1. Classification (NCBI taxonomy): domain Eukaryota; kingdom Metazoa; phylum Chordata; class Actinopteri; order Siluriformes; family Doradidae; genus Scorpiodoras; species Scorpiodoras heckelii. Next base: position 9,203 of record JAOVVH010142526.1, on the reverse strand, counting down.
TAGTCTATTAGCCAAAATACACTCAAATAATGCGGACATGTCTTGTATACATGCATTGTATCTAAATCATGATCTGTGATTAGTGTGTGTTCTAAAGTATAACCAGAACTGTCATTCAGAAATCAGGATTTACTTAGATTTCCTAAGAATCAATTCAGAGGGAAATAGTATAGTGACCAATCCTGTACTTATCTAATTAAGTTAAAGTTAAAAGAAGCTGATTATAAAACTTGATTAAATTTGGTACTTTCCCACAACACTATTAAATTTGCTAATCAAAATGGGCAATATCATCAGCTGCAAGGTCTATTTTGATGAGCTTGTTTTAAATGTTTTAACAGCTCATTCAAAGATACTTGAATATGTTCCATGACTTTTCTGCCACTAGAAATTCATCACAGCAGGAGTTTTTGCATTTTCCTAACAAACTGATTTTATTGAGTACAGCAGAGAAAGAGAGAGAGAGAGAGAGAGAGAGAGAGAGAGACTTTTACTTTATTTTTAGTTTGACAGTCTTTTATTTTAGACCAGTGTGTCACATTAACTCAGAAGTCACATTAAATTAAATTATTTCAGCCAAAAAGTTAAATAAATAAATAAATAAAATAATGTAACATACATAAGAGGTCATTCTAGTCGACAAAAAAATAAGTAAATAAATTTTAAACAATATAACCAGTTAATAACTTAGTTGATTAAATGACACAACATTTATATTAAGTAGTAACAGTCCCTAAAATAAATAAATAGATAAGATACATATATACTGCATAAGATTGGAACATGACATTAAAAACTGGAGGTTGGTCATGAACTTTTTACAAAGTTCTGGAGCAAAGCAGAGTTCATTCTCTAGTACAGAACATAATACATCACTGTAGCACCATACCTCCTTAAAAGCATCTAAGTTTTTCATGCACTGATAAAAATTAAAAATCAATTAAAATCCTTGATTTCACCAATGTAGAGAAAGTGTGTGATGCCTCGTAGCCAAGTTATGTTTCTATGAGTGATGCATATCGCCATCTTAGCTTGTCCAAGAATGAAATTGATCAGCTGGCGCTTGGACCTCTCTCTCCTGACATACTTAAAACCAAGGATAAAAGTGTGCATGGTAAAAGTCACATTAAAAGGCCTTAATACATGTCATAAAATCTCAAACGGTGGACGCAGCCTAAGACAATGCATAAAAGCATGAAACACATTTTCCCTTTGAGAACAGAACGGGCACTATGGTAAAATCTCAGGGTTTAAAATGGAGATATATTAATTAACAGATAAAATACAGTGTAAAACCCTCCATTGTAAGTCAGCGACCTTTTTTGTTAATGGTGGTTTGTACAGAGCTCTCCATTCTGGCTTAACAACATCACTTATACCCAGTACATTTCACCATGGTGTATCAACTCTGTTGTCTAATTTTTTCTTATTTAGTGCTTTAACACAGGTGACTGCATTGTGGTTCATGTTTGCTTCCCCCTTACAGTCTATAAGGGGGCCTTTGCACTCATCCAGGTTTTGGGCGATTATGAGCTCAGGGAAAGGATCATCCTCCGCAGGGCAGATCACCCCTGTACTGCAGTCCTTTAGCTGTGTATGCTCGTCGGGAGTGAGTGCTGACCTCCAGCAGTGTAGGAGTCGGGCCACACAAGCGGGACCTTAACCCTTGCCGTGCAGCTAAGTTCTCTGCATTCTCAAGGTTGGCTCCTGTGACTTCTACCAGCTGACGAAGTGTAGTGACTCCTGAAGTGGTCAGGATTTTGGCCACTGCAGGTGTATCTGCAATGTCCAGGCAAGCTCCATGAAGAAGGAGTTCTTCAAGGACCCAGCGTAAAGCAGTGCAGTTCTGTGTCCGTATATTAAACAAACCCCAAACTCTAAAGAGTCCACGATAAAAAACAGTTAACCCTGTAATGTCTAGTGTTTTGCCCTGCTTTAAAAACAAGGCTTTATCCAGTCCGAGTCCTCTCACTGTGTGCAGGATTCTGCAGGCCACCTCTCTCCAAATCAGTTCTTTGGGGCCACTGAAGAGTCTTTGGATGAACTGTAGACAAAAAGCTACAGTTCTGCTGGCCAGGTGGAGCAGCCCTTGTCCTCCCTCGTGTTTAGGCAGGTGAAGGATTCCCTGTGGTATCCAGTGGAGGCGGTCCCAGAAGATATCCACCAGCAGTGATTGAAGGTTAGCCAGCAGATTCGGCGGGGGATCAATACAGGCCAGTTTATGCCATAAGAAGTACGCAGCAAGGTTATTTATAACCAGTACTCTCCCTCGGTAGGACATTTGGGGGACTAACCATTTCCACCTGTTAAGATGCCCTTTCACTTTTTCAAGAGTATCCTGCCAGGTTTTTTAGGTAGTGTCGCTATCCCCCAAATAAACCCCTAGATACTTAAACCCACCTATTCTATATGTCAGGCCAGCTGGAAGTACAGGTTCCCTGCCATTCCACTCCCCCACTAAAACAGCTTCACTTTTGTGCCAGTTAACTTTTGCAGATGATAAAACCTTAAAATCATTAAAAATGCTGACTGGGCTGTCCACATCTGTTTAAGTACTGACAACTAGGACTACAGTTGGGCACATGTAACCCAGTGATTACCTTTCTTATTTTACACAGCAGGGGTCAATAGCTAGAGCATACAACATTCCTGACAGCGAACAACCTTGTCTGATACCCCTGTGAACTTAAAAAGGATTGCATAAACCACCATTAACTTTGAGTATACTCTCAATGTCATTGTACAAAACCCTGATCATGGCAATAAAACCTGGGTTGAACCCAAATCTTTCTAAAATCTTTCATAGATACCCATGTTCAACCTGGTCAAAAGCCTTTTCCTGGTCTAGAAAAATGAGACCAGTCTCCAAGCCCAATTGTCTGGAGATGTCCAAAACACCTTGAATTAAGTATATGTTGTCAAAAATTGACCTGCCAGGCACACAGTATGTCTGGTCAAAGTGAATCACCTGCTCTATCACCTTCCCCAGTCTTGAGGCTAATGTTTTTGAGCGCAGCTTATAGTCCGTGCATAGGCACCAGTTCTTTAAGTTGGTCAGGTCTCCCTTCTTTGGCAGCAACATCACTATAGCTCTCCAACAGCTAAGACGGAGCTTCCCCTCCTGCACACTGCTCTGTGGAACATCCAACACATCTTGCCCCAGCTCTGTCCAGAAGGCCTTGTAGAATTCCACAGGAAGACCATCAACACCAGAAGCCCGGCCATTCTCGGTGCCCTGGAGACTCATGCATCTCCCCCAGTCAAAGTTTGGTGTTTAGCACTGTGGCTGATGGTTGGTTGAGCCTGGCTTGATTCCTGAAGAACTTCTCTTCCAGCTCTTGTTCCGGTGACCACTCACTCTCATACAGCTTTGAAAAGAAGCTGACTGCTTGCGAATTTCGGTAGACTCCGAAAGGAGATCCCCGATTCTGTTTGCACAGCATGCATAAGCCTTTTCTGTCCATTTCTATGCTCGAGACCAAAGAAGAACTTTGAAGGAGCATCCATTTCAGAGACATTCTGAAAGCGTGAAAAGACCAGCGGCCCCTGAGCTGTAATACCTAGCACATCAGCTAACATAGCATTTTTCCTTTTAAGAGCTCTTATCTGCTCTTGATTTCCTGTGGTCTTGTTATGAGCCACCCAGGGAGTTGGACCCAGGTGCGGCGCACCAACCCAACACAGTGCGGCACGAGAGTGGCCAGGGTTCGCATGAGTTGATTAAAGCCCCTTTAAAGAAAAAACCCAAATAAAATATATAAATAAATGTGAATGATGGAATATATGAAATAGTCGGCAGCAGCTGGGCTCGAACTCGGCCCTCTCGCACTGCAGCCTGTGACACATCCCCCTTCGCTATCTCAGCAGGACAGGAGACTGAGTGGCAGAGCGGAGCTACAAACGAGTCGAGCCGAGCGGCTGCCGACGAAAGACAGGAAATCCTGGAAGATCCAAAGTGTTGTAAAGAGCGGTAATACAATCGGCAGACGCGGAGCACGGGCTTGCGGCCTCATGAAGGGTAGCCTCATGCCGTCCCCTGCTTCACAATCTTGGGAGCAGTGGAACGTGGCTCCAGTAGGCGAAAGAGCCTCCAAGGCACGCCCAGGCGACTGCCAACGCTCACGGGAATTCCCGGAAGAGCCAGCAAATGAAAGGCTGACATAGACTGTAGTGTGGGTGGAGTATGATGTGACGTACAGGGGTAAAGGTCAAAATAACTGGAAATAAATAACAAAAAGAAACGAAAAAACAGAGGCTAAAATCAGGAACTAAAAGGATGTAAGTATAACTCAAACAAAACTTGAACAAAAAACAGCTTGCCCTAAATAAATGGCATGATGGTGATTGTGCTTATGTATTCAGGGCTCCTCTGTCTATCCGCACCTCCGTCACATAGCGAGTGATGCCGGCTGCCCCGACCGACCGGCCGGAAGAGAGGCACGGAGATAGACAGAGGAGGGCCATGTGCCGTCTTGTCTGACACGGAGAAGCCGCATAAGTGATCAGGGACCGGTGCCGCCTTCCCCTATGAGGCGGAGGATAAGTGGAAGGAGAATGGCCGGACTGAGGCAGGCCCGGCACCTGGTACTAAAGCCTGCCCAGGATCAGTACCTATTCAGGCCTAAGGAGCTGCCTCAGACCTAAGATCACATGAGTGCACGCCTGCCATCGCCATACCAGGCGGCGTGCACGAGAGCGGATCTGAGGAGGCTCATTCTCATATCAAATGATTAAAATGGTGGCAAGAGGATAATCACACACAAGGACTAGGCCCACGTCCCTAACAAAAGACTCTAACCCTACTAGATTACCTCTCACCACCAGGTGGTGATACAACCACAACTCTCCCTGACCAGGTGTGCAAGAGAGCATGAAAAACTATGGGTGTGACGGTGAGCCCTGGTCGAGCCCTGTCTTATATAGCAGGCAGACCAGGTGCTTGCTGTCAATCCTGATGAGCCCCTGATTGCCCCTAGGCCTGATGGGAATAGTAGTCCCAGAGAGGCGCCATTACCAGCTCTTGGGGACACCCAGGGGCAAGCGAAGGTATCACCCTCTGTTTCTCCAGAGAGAGAGGGCCCGCCACCTGACGTCACCACGACATACCAATCGTGATGCTCAGGGGCGAACGGCTGACCATCCCCCTAACAAGTCTCTGCTAAAACCTGGAGGTCCACTATCTCAATCTCCAGCGCTTTAAGAGATCTGGTTATGTCTCAAGTGACATTGAGAGTATACTGCTGACAAAACATTTTAATATGTACCTTGGCCACATCCCACCACTGCTGAAGTGAGGTAAAAAATGTTTTCTGTCTTTTTAAAACATCCCAAAAAAATAAAAGACTCTCTAAAATTAACATCATCTAAAAGCACAGTGTTAAAATGCCAGTATGCAATCAGTAGCATCACACTGCTCTTAGTGACTGTGCACTGGACCATACAATGATCTGACAAACCAACTGGGCAAATAAAACAATGTGTAAAAGCAGACAATTGATAACTAAAACCATAAAAATGATCCAATCTAGCTAGTGTTTGTGCATTATCCATGGAGTGAGCCCATGTATACTGTCTCTGCCTGCCATGAAAGTTTCTCCAAATGTCACATAGGTCATGGGCTTCCAGTATTTCACACAAACTCTTACGGGATGCAGAATGTGGTTCCACATGGTTCCTATCCATGCTGTCTGCTGTACAGTTAAAATCCCCACCCAATATTCAGAAGTTAGTGTGTTTCAAAAAATAATTCTGTCTGTTCCACCAGTCGGAGCATAAACACAAATAAAAACAAACACATGGCTCTCAAAACAAGCTCTTACTTTTAAAAGCCTCCCATTTAAAATTTCGTCCACTGTATATGAGTGAGAAATAACGTTCGGTGAGAATAGTAGAGCCACCCTGCTGCTAAGAGATGTGCCAAAACTTAAAACTTAAGTTTAAGGGCTTAAAACTGTGAGTCCTCCCCATTCTGTAGCCCAGATGGAAGCATTGCTAGCATCACTGTGTGTTTCTTGTAAGAAAATGACATCAGTGTGTTTCTGTTTTGCCTGCTCATAAAACATTGCTCTTTTTACCATATTTCTTGCACCATTTATGTTTAGGTTTTCAACTTTGATATTATTCATTAGAATAAAAAGAAAAAGACACAGAGCACTAATGATAACAGCCAGTCCAACCCTGGAGAGGTTACACAGTTTAGAGTTCATTTAAATTTTTTTCGTGTTAAGTTTAGTCAGTATTTTCTTTAAGCAGGTAATCTCCTGAGGATTTAAAGACCCCTTCTTCCTTGACAGCTTAGCATCATAAATAAACTGGGGAGTATTAGGAAAATGCTCTTCAACCTGCACACCCCTGTTCCCTTTAGTGACTTCCAGGAATTTCTTGACCTGTTCAGTTGTGTACATTACTGGTCTGGTTTCTTCCTGTGAGCATATGGACCAACATGAGTCAGAGATATAACCATCACTGTCAGACTCCCCTTCCTGCACTACCATGACCTCTTTTCTAGACTGTTTTGACACTTTTCCTTGACCACACATCTTTCTTTTAGTCGTTTCTTTTTAAACAGAGCTTCATCCTCCATCTCAACCTTGACTCCAGCCTCCTGCACTATTACTTTGTTTGGAGTTGTCTCAGTAACACAGCTCCCTACCTCTCTGTCCTGCTCTTCAGGGCGAGGGAGCTCATGACTTTCCTCTAAAGTTCCCTGTACAGCAGTCCCCTCTTCAGAAGACTCAGCAGAGGAAAGTTTGTCTACTGCGGGTTCGGCCAAAGCCAGCTTATCCTCCTCAGGCACCGAAGCAGCATCTGTTACCGCCGCGGGTGGCTGAGCAGCAGCTGCAGAGGGAATGGCGTCAGCCGGTTCAGCCGCAACGGACCCACTGCTGTCATCACTCACTTTTTCTGGACAAGCTCGGATGAGATGTCCTCCTTGCCCACACCTGAAACACTTCATGTTAGTGCCTGATAAAGCATACACTGAATAATCAAATCCAATAACCGTAAACTTTAAAATCATATCTAGATCATCACCGTATTTTGGCACCATAAACACCAGCCTCTTAAAAGACACCAGGTGTTTTACCAGAGGAGACTTACAGCCAAGGGGGATATTCTTAATGGGTGAGACAATTTTACCAAAACAGAACACTCTCACTCATTATCCTAACCGCTTATTCCTGTTTACAGGGTCACGGGAGAGCCGGTGCCCAGCTGGCGGCATAGGGCGCAAGGCACCAATCCATCATAGGGCACACGTACACACACACTCATACACTAGGGGCAATTTAGAGATACCAATTAACCTAATACGCATGTCTTTGGACTGTGGGAGGAAACCAGAGTACCCGGAGGAAGCCCACACAGACACGGGGAGGACATGCAGACTTCACACAGAAAGGACCCAGACCGCTCCACCCGGGGATTGAACCCGGGACCTTCTTGCTGTGAGGCGACAGTGCTAACCACTACACCACCGTGCCGCCCAGCAAAACGGAACAACTCTTTAGCAATTCGTTCATCCTTAATAAAAGGAGGGCATTAGACAGGATGATTTTCTTTGAGGGGGAACTGAGGGACATCACATATACAAACTGGTTATTCAAAACAATGCTGCTTTTAATCAAGTCGTTCACTTTTTCCAAGTTATTTTGAAATAACACCAAAGCGCTGTTCATCTGCAAGGCGGAAACAATGTTACTGTGACCCACAACATTTCCAGCTGCAATACAAACATCCTCCACAGCTGCCCTGCACTCTACTTTTACAACATGCCGGCAAGTCAGGCTCTCGCACAGCCCAGGGGTCGGAGCCGCCATGCTCCCTGCGATACCACCAGGGAGCAGACTCTCCACACACTCTCAACTACACCACACACCACACACACACACACACATGCACACGTTCACTCACTCACTTCCTCACACGTACAAACTTCAGAATCAATCTGAATACAACACACAAACTTCTTGCACGCTCACCATGCTTCACTCACTCTACTGCTCATAAGATAAGGTGTGACCAGGCTAAACATAGTAATCACTGTAATTCACTTAAACACTGAAGATAATTCAAGCTCATCTTCAACCCAACACACAGCCTCATTTATACACCATATCATTTTCAAAATCTCTATGATTGAAATCCTTCATCTTTTTATAAAAGTTAAAATCAACAAAAATCATTGATCTCGCAAGTCTTAAAAAGATCTCTGTTAATCTATTATCTGCATTCTCTGATATTTTTTTCTTGCGACTCATGTAAATTTCCATTTTTGCCTGTCCGAAAATAAATTGTGAAAATCACATTAAAAGCCATAAAAACATCTTGTAAAACATTAAAAAGGGATGTAGCCTGTCTGTATGTGTTCCTCTTTTCTGTGTCTGGAGACAAGATGTTTCACTCTACATGTGACTAGACAAGAGATAGTGTCACCTAGCTTTGGTTTTGGGGAAATGAAAATGAGATCACAAGATGAGCTACACTGTTTTGTTGATATGCAAATAGCTTTTAAGAACAAATGTAACCATTTCTAAGTAGTGTATTTTGTTTAACCAATAGTAACATTATGTTTTTGTCACTATGTACATCATATTATGGTAAAACCAATAATGAAGAATCGGATGACATCTGACATGACATCTGGCAGGTCATCTGATATGTCATCTGACATTTCATCTGGCAGGTCATCTGATCGCCTGATCATCTGACGTATAGGCTGACATATCATCTGATCACCTTATCATCTGACCTGTCTGTTATTTCTTGGTGAAGACCACTGTATAAAAGGTATACATACACACCAAATGATGCTATTTTGAACTTCCCTGTCTGCGTACAGGATTGAGGTTTCTAATCTTGCAAGATTAAAATAAAGAAACAAGGACTTAGACTCAAAACTGGTCTTGTGTGATTGTTTAAATTATTCTGTGTTAGATTTTTCTAACATAGCCTGGCACAATATACACTGCTCAAAAAAATTAAAGGAACACTTCGAAAACACATCAGATCTTAATGGGGAAAAGAACATGCAGAATATCTTTCCTGATATGGACTGGGAAATGTGTTAGGAACGAAAGGATGCCACATCATTTGATGGAAATGACAATTATCACCCTACAGAGGATTGGCTAATCCATTTAGCCAAAATTCCATTGCAGCAACTCAAAATGGTACTCAGTAGTTTGTATGGCCTCCATGTGCTT